>JBBPBT010000215.1:188977-207884 GCA_037974875.1 Cicer bijugum
ATATATATATATATATATATTATATTCCAATATCGACTAACTATTCATAAGATAATTTTATAAGGGTTATAAAATATTATTTTCTAATAGAAACTGCTAAAATATTAAATTTTTTACAGACTTAATTATCTCATTAAAATACTAAATGATACCCAAAATTTCATTAATAACGGATTTAGTAACGAATTTCAACTAGTTTCATTTTTCTAAAGAACTCTTTGTTTTGTAGACTTGTGCTTGTTTGGTGCCTCGAGTAAAATTATGATATGGAAGATGCAAACATATTTATTTAGGGTACAAATCTCACTCTACAATTGAAAACATGGCAATTGGAATTGTCATATTCATAACACTTTTTTACAGTATATGTGGATATAGATGCATATCATTTATTTTAATATATGCAGCCATCACAACTGCAACCGAATACATAATAGTCACAAGTTACACACAATATTCCTCAGGCATGAGAAATTGAGGTGCAAAGCACTCAAAACTCCCTCTCTCTCAGAACATGATAGGAGCTACGAGAGACCATAAGTATAGCAGGGCAGTTGCCCAACAAGTGATAATCCGAACCCAAACTGAAGGCCAACCCACATCAACCAACTTACCACTCTCTTCAATAGAGGTAGACCAACTTGTAAGAAGCATAGCAGAATACATGCTAGCAAGAGAGAAAATCAAGTGGAAGAAGGCATATGAATATGTAACTGGCTTTGCTTTCCCGTTACTTTCTTCTTCCTTAACATCCAATGGAAGCAAAGGCTTCCCTGCAGAACAAACAGAAATGGCATATTGTCAGTATGAGCATGTAGAAAATTAAGGTAAATTATTATTAATCAAATAACATGATAGTTCATTATTTTCCTTCATAGCACTGAATCACACTCCACACTGCAAGTTTAGATATTGGATGGCTGCTAGTCTCATGAATTTAGCATATCTCGACAAAAATAAATAAATATTGGGTTTTGATAATTTACCGGCACGAGGAGAGCTTGGTGGAGAAAGCACTGCCGTGGAAGATCCAGCACGCACAGCAGAATACACAACTGATAGAACTGTTGTGACTAATCCCAAAGTAAGAGTGCCAGTGGAAACAACTTTTGAGTGTTTGTGAAGACCATTGCACTCGTAATCTCTGGGTTCACTCGCCAGTGCACTATAGCAAGGATAAGTGCAATATAATGATATCACCGAAGCAGGCAAAACACTTCCATTTACCTGTAAACGAGAATGGGTCCAACAGGTCAGGAATAGTCAATAGTCTATATCTACTGTACCAAATAAAAGCAATTCCTATATGAACAAAATAAGGTCAAGAAATTGATACTTCACACCATGCTTAGAAAAATTCAGTTACAAATAAACTTCTATATATTTTGTAAGCAGAAAAGAATGATATAATATATTTTGGAAGGCCATATTTAACAAATTCACATTCAGGAGAAACAAAAACTAAGAAAAAGCATATAAGGAACTATATTTGATAACTAATAAAAACAGGTTATATATGAACATCTACACCATCACATTTTCATCACGTGCTGAAGTTAATAGAAATGGAAAATATATCAATTACAACTTCCAAGCAATGAAGATTCAATTTCATATGATAGACAACATTGGTGAAATTCTACATACAAAAAACAAAGAAATCAAATTATTGCAGTAAGAAATAGTAAAATAAATAAATTAACTTACTGAAGGATGCAAAACTACTATGGCAAAAACAAATGCAAGCATCAAGGTCATAGAAATAAAAAAGATATTGATTCCACAGTCTTGCCCAGAAGGCATGAAGAAGTGAAAGAGAACTACCGAGAACACAAACGTGGCCACATAGCAAACAAGTGAAACAACAAATAAAACAACATACATGTATCAACAAAGAAACAACTAAATATTGAAATATCGTGAAAATCGATAATATCAAGTAATTGAAACTACTTCACAGGAATAAAATAATACAGAAAAACCTAAAACTGACCAGAATTGTTCATCAAATCCAACCCATTTGTCATTCCAATCATGAACAAAATCCAACAAGAGAACAACTTGAACAAGAAGAAACACACCCGAGCCAAACTTTGATATTGTTTCTGCAAATAAACAAAATTCATCATAATCATAAACAATAAAACAATTTACTTGTCAAATGCAAAGGAAAATAATGTCTATAGTGTTTCTCTTTCAACTCACTTTTAAGCAGGAAAACAAATTTGTATCTAAACAATTTACAAGCCCTGCAACACCTACTAAGAGACTGAATGACAAACTGTTTTGTAAGACAAGATTTGAAACAATTGCTAATGATATACTAGACATTTAAGGAAAACAACATAATGATAAAATGATATGTAAAACTGTACTTTAATCAAGAGAAGTTAACCCAAATTCAAAGCAATGTTTGACAAATAAGATAATTACTTTGAAGAATCAATGGTTTATCGAAAGAAAAAAAAAAGTGTTCCAGCTGTAATATCCACCTTCTAATAACTTATAGCTCTCCAAAAGTCCGCAAGATGTGCAATTCATGAATAAAGATTTTCAATGATGAAAAGCAATGGTAAATGTTATATGATTAATTAATACTCCCTTCAAAAAAACTAAATACTCGTATCAATTCTTAATAAAATCATCAAATTAAATTCAACTCAATTGTAAGCCTGAGGCAGTCTGACTTCCACTTATCTATTCACAATCACACGTTTGAATGGAAGTCTAGAAGCGTGAAGAAGACTTCTTATTGAAGGCTCCTGTTTACATAAAATAATAGAGTATAATCAATAATTAGAGTAAAAGATGACAATTGTTAGACTTATGAAATCAATGGGTAACAAATGACTTCTTCGTGATGTATTTTTTCATGAAGGGTCCCCATGATTTTAAGTATCGAGGGTTTGTAAGATTTCCAATCTTTTAGCCATAGGGTCTTTCTGTTGGTTTAGACCATCTTTGTATGTTCCAATTCATCCATGATTTTAACTCAAGAACATGTCCAGTGAGGGTGTTATGATACCCTTTTTATTTGCCTGTAGTGTTATTTTTTTTTTTTGTGTGAAGGAATATGGCATGATTATGCAATGCAATGTGTGAAAAATTATATATGCATGGATGTCGAAGAACCATTTGTCATTTATTTGTGAATAATTTAATCAATAACTAAGATAGAACGATGAGATCAAGAGTGGGGCCAAATTTAATTAAAAAAAACTGGAATATAAGTTTAAAAACAAAGGCAAAACTTAAAAAGAACTTAGAAACCCTAGTGAGCAATCAATTTTTTCATTTGCTCGATTAAGTATTTACAATGTTCAATTAAAATGAAGATCTCATGGGGAGTAGAGAGAGGAATAACCATCCCATCAGCATCTCTTAATAATGGTGGGACATCTCTGACAGCCGAATTTGTCAAATAAATGAGTTTGGAAAAGCGATCGGCCCAAAACATCCCTTCTTGCACAAGTCTCTCAATTGTGTCTTTCTGCGTATGCACCTCGTCTTCCTTTCTTGAAAGTCTAATTTGATATTCTTCAATGATCTGCTCTTGACATTGCCTGTCTACCATGATTTTTCTTTTGCATTATGCTTTTACTTTCTCTAACTGTTGTCTTAGACTTGCTTCATGCATACGGGCGATTTAATGTTTCTTCCCAAAGTATTTTAACAACACCTTAAGTCTTAGTCCCTCAATCACTTCATCGTCCCTCTCTTGACGTATGAGCCTCAACTCTTCATTCACACCTCGCAAGCAAATCTGAATTCTCTCTTTGCCTTCTTCTTCTTCCCTTGCCCTCTTTTGCACTTTATCAAGGATGAGGGATTTTTGGGCTTTCTCAATTTCATATCTCTATAGGCCTGGTGAGCTTTTTCCATTTATTGTTGTAATTTTTCGATTTCTTGTATCTTTAGAACTAAGTCGGCCTCTAAATCTTTAGCACTGAAAAATGACTCCGTTGTTACTACTTCTAGGTCCAAGGTCTCAGCGTGAAAAGGCAATTTAATCTCTTGTGCTATCTTTTTTACCCAATTACGATATTTCTCTCATGCACTACAACTTATAGGCCCTAACTCTCGCCCTTTCCGGAAGACATCTTCCCAAGATCTACGTATTCTTCTTAGTAGTCCAACGTTTTGAGTATCTTGCCCCCGAATGACGAAAGAGTTTGTAATATCCATGA
The DNA here is from genome assembly GCA_037974875.1 of Cicer bijugum. Classification (NCBI taxonomy): domain Eukaryota; kingdom Viridiplantae; phylum Streptophyta; class Magnoliopsida; order Fabales; family Fabaceae; genus Cicer; species Cicer bijugum. The sequence continues at coordinate 193,165 of JBBPBT010000215.1, forward strand.
TTGGTGCTTTCGTTATAGGATAACCCAATTATCTCAATGCCACACAGAGGTTATAATTTATGCACCCTTTGGTTCCCATGAGTGGAACATCAGTAAAGCTCCTGGATTTACAAATCACTTCACTTATGTTCTAACTTCGCGAGTACCACTGGATCATTTTTTCGTTGAGATTTGCTAGGGTAGTGGCCCATTCCTTTTTATTTCTGTTTTTTGGCTGATGTTTGTCCTGGAAATTATGTTTGATGAACCACATGTAGAGTATCGGTGAGCAACAACGGATCAGGCCTCCCTCTTTCTCATGACAATGGTCTAGAGTGCAATAAGTATTAGCTAGAACTACTGGTATGGGATTCTCCCTTCTAAGTTTATGAGCCATAAAGGCGTCTATTGCCGTAAAATCCACAAAGTCTTTAATGTTTGGGAATAAAACAATTTCGTATATAATTAAGGTGAGTACATCCATCAAAGTGTCCCACTTTCCATCTCTCGCTAAGTTTATTGCCTTCTCTTCAAGATATTTTATCGGGTATCCAATCAAATTGCCTCTGTCGGCTCTATTTTCCTCTATCTCTTTTATAGGAGTATCAAGTGTTTGGGCAATTTTTTCAGCAAGGGGTAGTCTGCATGTACTGGTAAGATTTACTCCCCTTTATTGGATGCCACACTATTTGTTCAAACTCCTCCAACGTTGGGGTCAATTGAAAGTCCCTAAAGGTGAAACAACTAAAGGGAAGGTCATAGAATTGGGCCAACGATGTAAGGGCGTCCACTTGCACATTAACTTCAAGCAAATCTAGAATTTTCTCGAATTTCCCAATAAAGACCACTCGTTGCACTTTTTTCAATTTTCGAGCAAGATTTTTAAGATTGCTTACATCTGGTTTGAGAATTCTTAGTGGCAAGGTCTTTCTTAAGAGGGTATTTTTTTGAGCTACCATTTGATCTCATGTTCCCTATAGTTAAAGATATTCACAATAAGCCTTAAATTTTATGATTCTAAAAATGATGTAGTAATGCTTTTTTTCAAAGGCATCCGTGATAAATAAGATGATGCAAAAACAAAAAAAAAAATTAGGAGATTGAAAAAGAATGCGAGAACCTCCACTATGGGTGACTCTATAGTTTTAAAATGGTTATTAGAGCACACAACTTAATTATGAAATATTAATCCAAATAAGAGGTAAATTATTAAAATGAAAATATTATAGAAAATGTCAAGTCTAGGTTAGACTTTCATGACAATCAAATAGGATGTACATCCAGAAGATTATTATTACACAGTCTCTAACTTATCTTAGGTTGCACTCAGCTCAAGTATAGAACCCACTCATAAGTGTGTGAGTAGTGTTAGTATAATGTGTAGAGACATCTACAATACACTATAAAATTTTTTAACTATACCAAAAATACAATTTTATCCTTCATAAATTTAACCTTTGCAAAAATTTTAGAGTCACAATTGTAACTTACTCTAGCTTTTTGTACATAACCAACTTCTTCAATTTGTCATTTTGAAATATTTCTGGTTTATACACTTCAACATTTTTGCAAAGCAAACAAATTCACAAAGAAGAAAATTAAACATATTCACGGAGAAGAAAATTAGAGAGATTCAAGAAGAAGAAAATCGCAAATGGAACAACATAAGAAAGCGGTTGCCACAATCTGTGATACAAGTCTGGTCAAGGTTTGTTACTTCCTCCTTCAAGCTCATTCTAATTTTCAGTTCTTAATACGAGTGTTGTTTCCTATAATTACAACTAATCTTCCATTTCATTCAAAACACACTGAGTGTTGTTTCTATTTGGAAATGAAAAGTATATATAATATTAGTATTTTGTATACTATATCCAAATCATGAAAGAAAGAGAATGGAAAAACCAGTGTCGGTCCATCGATACCGGTTTCCCACTCAAAATGTTAACCGCACGTTTTCCTCTCTGATCAATCACAGATAAAAAATAACTGCACATAAAACTAAAAAAATAAAAAATAAAAAATAAAAAGGAATTAAGCAAAACTTAATTGTCTTTTACATAATCTACTATCAATCAATACAAGAAATCAAGACTAACAAGATTACCAGAAAATAATATACTATCAAAATTACAACATTGTCCACTTAAATTTGGTGTGTTGATTAGAAAAGAATATGGGGCTGTTAATAATGTTAGAAAGATACGAAATTTGGAGTCCGTTTAAAATTTGATTATTTTTTTTATCTATTTAAAAAAAAATTAAAAACACTATTTCTTACTTCACTTACTACAACAACTTCAGCTTAACGGGGCTGTTAGGTGTTCATTCATTTTTACTTCTAAATTCTATTTGTTTGGTCTTTAATTTTTTCTAAGCTTCCACGACAAAAAAAAAAACATAATCCAACTTCTTCATCCTCTTTTGCATTTAATTTTTTAGAGTTTTTTTGTAGTTCTAAATTTTCTTAAAAACACTATTTCTTAGTTCTTTAGTTATTCTTGGTAATCCACCTTCTTCATATTATTTTGCAATTTTTTGTTTGTACTTCTAAATGTTATTAAAAATGTTATTTGTTTGGTTTTTAATTTTTTTTCTAAGCCTACACCACAAAAAATATAACCCATCATCTTTTGCATTTTATTTTTTAAGGTTTTTTTGTATCTATTTTAAAAAAAAACTATTTCTTAAAAACACAATTTCTTAGTTCTTTAAATTATTCTTCGTAATCCATCTCGTTTCATATTCCTTTGCATTTTTTTTAAGTTTTTATTTGTACTTCTAAATGTTTTTACAAACTGAAATTGTATCTTCAACTTTTTTATGTTTTCTTGCCTCTTTAAGTTCCAAATCTTTTGTATTTCATATTCAAAGATATATTACAATCTGAAATAAATGATTAATTTTTCATTTATGTTTATAAAATATGCTTTGGTTCACAGACAAGAGATGCAACACCATTGAAGGACATTGACACCTCAAAGGAAACTTGGAAAATAGCAGTTAGGGTCACAAATTACTTCACTGTTGTTAGTAAAAATGGAAATGTGCACGATAAAGTTATTTTGATGGATCAACAGTTATACATTTTAACTTTTTCTTTATGTTTAGTTAACAAATATATTCATTAAAGACTGATCAAATACATGTTGTTATACGACAAGATAATTATGTTAAATGGAGGGGCAAACTCAAAGAGAATCAAACACACATCATCCACAACTTTTCAGTTTTTCCAAGTGCTTTCCAATTCAAATATTGCCTCAATGAATTAAAAATTGTTTTCAATTCTGCTACTTTTAAAGAATAAATTGATCTCCTTGAAACTCCACCGACTCAGTACCGTTTTGTATCTTTTAGCACCATTTTGAATGGACATAACCCTCACAACAACTTAATTGGCAATACTATCATTTCTTTTTTTTCTTTAAAAAAAAATTCATGTATTGGTCATGGCCCAAAATTGCAGTTCGAATCAGTCTCAAAATAGTCTAGAATGCCATCAACGGGCATGGCCCAAAATTGATTCCAGACTTAAGAAAAAAAAAAGTTATGTATTAATCATGGCCCAAAATTTCAGCTCAGATGAGTCTAGAATACCATTAATGGGCATGGCCCAAATTTGATTCCAGACTTAACAAAAAAAAAAAACACGAATATTCTCTTTCTGAAAAGCAAAATGCAAAAGAAAAAGTTGATTGACACTTGTATGCCATGCACCATCAGACAAACGTGGCACCAAAAGCAAGTCTACCTTCTGCATCAACAGACAAACGTGGCACCAAAGTGGGAAGGCTCACATCGTTTCCTTCGCCCAATAATGCATCACAAGCGGAATCCTTGGCCTATAAATGGAAGGCTCCTCTTCAAGTTCAAGGCAGAGTAAAATACAAGGAGTGAATACCTGTTAGAAATCTTGAGAGTTTCCTAAGTGTCTCCTTCGTTTTTAGTAATCTTGTTTTTTATTTTCTGTTTTCTATTTTCTTAAACCAAGTTCTCATTGTAAGTTTTTGTTTAGTATGTATTAATTATATTCCGCTTTTATTTGCATCACATCCGTATTTATGTTGTGCAAAATAAGTATGCTCTGCACTTGCAGCTAATTGCTGATCTTGTGCATCAGAAAGTGTTTTTAAATTTGTAAAATTCTGCTTTCTTGCGTTTGTTCATTATTTCATTATTGCATTTTAATTTCTTTACAAACCCGGTGACCCTTTGATCCAGGACGTTCCGTTGGTATCAGACTTGGGGGGGAATAAGTAAGACAAAAGCGGTTTATAACTATTTAAAATCTTGAAAGTTTAACTTCAAGAATAATAGTTTCTGGGTTGTAAGTCCCGGTTTTAAGCCGACGAACAGGCGTTTAAGGGCAGTGAATCCTTGAAAGTTTCTTCAAAATAAAAAGACAAAATTTTAAAGATGAATAATGATAACGTTTCAGCAAGTGTACTGAATCGTTGCAAGTAATAATAAAATGGTAGTACCGAGTGTCGAACTCAAGGATTGCATTTTACTATTGAATTATATTTAATTACTAAAATTGAACAAATTTGAAATTAACAACAATAATAAAATTGATCTTTTATAATGGGAAAAATGTCAGGGATGAGTTTCACTTTGAATCCAACCTTGGTGTCTAATTTGAGCCTAGTTACAGAATTCTTTTATTGAATTATTACCGAATTCTCTTTATTATTCTTACCCTAATGTCTTAGTGACAGAACCTTTAATTCCAAAGTAACCCCTAATTCCTTAGTGGATTTAAGATTAGAATTAAGCATTACCGTATAGAAATTCTCTTGTAAATTATTGCTTTGCAACTAATTTAATTGGTTTCATGACCTGCATCTATCCCTAGACTACAAATTCATGAATTTCTCATCTCAAGCATTCGTAAAGTCCACTTCCGTTTCAAAATACAAATCGTAGAACATTTTAATGTTGATCAAGCAATAAAAAGCATTAAGCACAGAGATGAGAAAAATAATTCAATAAACTCATTCATAAAACTAGAAATCAAATCAGAAAAATAAGGGTTTCATCTGGTTACACTCATCGCTAACAAATACGGTTTAGTTACTCATGACAGAGATACAAAAGATAAGGATTAAAGAAGAATTACAAGAATGATTCATGAATGATTCTTGATAAAACTGCTTCAATGGCGTTAGAAACGGCCGTCTTTGAGTTTCTATGCTAGGGCACAAGTCTCCCAACTTCCCAAGAGTCAAAAAAAGATCCATAAAACAGTAAAAAAATAGCATTTTTATGATTGCTGATGCGCGTCACGCGCTCCAGGCGCGCTCCAGGCGCGCGTTGGCAGAGCTGAATCCTGTGAAATGCGCTCCAGGCGCTCCAGGCGCTCCAGGCGCGTAGCATCTATTGTCTGACGTATTTTGCATTTTTCTTGGCTTTCGCTTCTGAATTTGGTCCCGGTGTCTTCATGAAAGTTGTAGATATGGATCTTAGCTTTCATTAGCACTTGGATTGACTCCAATTGGACATCTATAACTCCAGATATGGCTGAAGTACTCCATATAGGTCATGTTGATTTCTCACCAAAATTCAGCACTGCACTAAAACAAAGTAACAACGCAAAACTACGAAAAATCTCTACTTAATTAAGCAAATAAGAACAAAAACATTTCATTAAATCAAATCAAATAACTAAAATCAATAAAATATATTAAATAACTCATTAAATTAACTAATGATTAAAGATAAATAAGACTAAAATCAATAAAAATTATGCATATGATGAAGAGTCATCAAATAACCTCTTTTGTAGAACTTCTTCTTTCTCAACTCCTTCTACCCAGGACTTTCTAGAAAAAAGGGATCCCACCAATAGTGAAGAAATCACTATTGAAGATTTCCAAAAATCCATAAACAACTGGCAAATCCCAAAAATAAAAAGGATGAGGTTTAAGTATCTAATCTTTTCAAAAATCTCTTAAAAACCGACTATGTTATCAAAACTGAGGAACGAGATGTCACTCTTTCTAACCCATTTGAAACAATAAATCTACTTTCTTCAAAAACTCTCAAAAAACACACTGACATGAACTATAATTTCATACATATAGGACTTGTCCAAGTAGGTTATAAACCTCTAGCAAGAGAAGGATTAAACACTTTAATCCTATGTGTCCTACGGGATGCAAGGTTCTTGAACTTTCAAGATTCAATAATAAGTACAATTGAATCTAGTCTATGTCAAGGACCAATTTGGTTTGGATGTTATCCAAATTTTTCTTTATCTTTAAATGATCCTAAAATCACAAAATCTCTCATATTACAAATCAAAACTCATAACTACAAAATGTTAGCAGGATCTATTCCAGTAGCCATTAATTACAGAGTCCATTACAAAGCAATGTTTTCAGCCTTCACGACAACAAAAAATATTGAAAACAAAAAGGGCGAAACACTATTTTTACTAACTGACCTAACAAAAGCCAACACTGTTATCCCAAAAACCATCATTTGGAAAGATATTGATCTTCCTGAAGAATGGATTCTAGAAGGAGCTATTAAACCACAGCCTCTTGAACAATCTAAACCAAATAATAATCTTAAAGAAGTCATACAGTACAATGACGGTAGGGTAAAACTAAGTTTTTCAAGAACTTCTAGTGCTAGGTTTTCTAATGCTAGTTCTTCCAGACCACCTCCAATCATACAATTGCCTCAAAAAATTGAAAACTTTACTAAACCCCGTTTTTCATGTTCCAGCATACCAAGTGCCTCCTTTCAAAATGTTGACTACTCCACAAATATACCGCACCAAATTTACATAGCACCTCAAAACACTAATGAGGAGCAACAAAACATTTCTCCACCAACTTCACCATCTTTTTCTGCTATAACTGAAAATGTTGTAAATGAACTCAATGTTATAGAAAAAGAATTTGAAGTTGATAAAACTATTCTCCATAACGATTTTTATGCCTCCAAAAATACGGAAAAAAGAACTTGGTTCTTCAAAAACTTTCTAAAACAAAGACAAGATATTCAAGATGAATTTTACAAGTTCATTTTACAAAACAAAACTCATATTCTATTTTTTGAATGGTTTGAAATTTATTCCAAACAAAACCAAATTTCTTATCCTTTCAAACAAAACCTAGGTTCTATTAATCCCATAACAACCAGAAACAAAACCCCGGAATGGGATTTAGCAACTTGACAAATAATCCAGTCTGAACACCCACCTCTAAGGCAGATCATAATAACACATCTAGAAAAACCAGTAGAAGTTGCCCCTTTCAAAATCCCAAGTGAAAGTTCTGAAAAAGATATCCGAAATATCCTTCAACAAAATAATTTTACAAATATCCATCTTAGTACTATAGCAAAACAATGAACTAAGATAGAAGAAAAACAACAAAATACCATTGTCTCTCCAATTGAGACGACTGATCCAAAACTAAAAAACTCAGTTTTTAAACCATTCCAAATCTCTAAAACAAGCCAAAAACTGTTTAAGGAAGGCAGATCGGAATTCACCCAAGCCTTACATGAACAACTCAGTAGGATAGAACATTCCTCTACCTCCACACCAATGGTAGCCAAAGATACATTTGACAAAACGGTCACAATTTTAGACCAAATTTCTGAAGTCGAACAAGAACCGCAAAACCTATGTAAACTTCAGTGACAAAAGGATCAACCTTTAGCCATGGTCACTGACCAGACATAGGTATTGAAAATAGACCTAATGTCCTTTCTCAATCCAAATTCAATGCCAACACTGTCTACGAATGGAACATAGATGGTATGTCTGAATACAACATCTTAGGTCTCCTCCTGCAAATGACAATGGCATCAAATGCTTACAAAACCCAAGCCAACACACCCGACAAAGCCATAGCTGAACTCCTAATAGCAGGATTCTCAGGCCAACTCAAAGGATGGTGGGATTACCATCTCACGACCCTTCAACACTTAGAAATTTTAAATGCAATCCAAACCACAGAGGAAGGAATTCCTATCCTCGACGAAATGGGAAACCCAATACCAGATGTTGTTGCAACACTAATACACACAATTAGCTTGCACTTCATAGGTGATCCATCACACTTAAAAGATAAAAATGCTGAACTCCTATCCAACCTTAGATGTAAAAAACTTTCTGAATTCTAATATTACAAAAACACTTTCCTAACTAGAGTCATGTTAAGGGAAGACTCAAACCAACCTTTCTGGAAGGAGAAATTCCTTGCATGACTCCCAACTCTTTTAGGAGAAAAGGTAAGAAACAGAATCAAAGAAGTCTATGGGGTAAACCAAATCCCATATAACCATTTAACCTATAGGGAATTGGTTAGCTTCACTCAAAAGGAAGGTTTGAAAATCTGTCAAGATTTGAAACTCCAAAAAAAACTAAAATGGGAAATGAAAAGAACTAGACAAGAATTAAGATCCTTTTGTAAACAATTTGAAATACCCATGACCAACATTTCAAACGATTGTGGGGGATCTTGTTTAAAACCTTATAGAAAACCCCACACCAAACCAAGAAGACTCGAATTCTATAAAAAATCTAGACCCCAAAACTCTTACTACCAAAGAAAACCTAATTTTTACAAGAAAAAGCCTTTTCAAAAGAAGTCCGAAAAATCGAGGAAAAAATAATCCAAAAAATAGAGGCAATACTTTTAGAAACCTCTGAAGAAGAAACTGCCACGAACTCTGAAATAGGTTCTTCAGAGAATAATAAACCTTTACAATTTGACGAACTTGGGGCCTCCGACTCTCTTAGCGATTCTGAAGCAAGTACAAAATCCATTAATGTTTTAACGAAGGATCAAGAACTAATTCTTGATATTGTTAAACAGGTAGAAGATACAAAACTTCAAAGAGAAATAATAGGAAAACTCTTAAATACTTTTGAATCAAAACAAGGCCAACCTCCTACATCCTCATCAAAATTACTTCCTAAGACCACTTATGACCTAACAAATATCTTAGGAAAAAGAGCTAAGCCACAAGCCCATGTCACAATTCAATCTCTTCAAGAAGAGATTAAAAGCGTAAAACAAGAGTTAAAAACTCTTAAACAAAAACAAGAAATTGATTCAAACATTCTTCAAAATCTTCTTTCTCAGGTACAAAATCAAACCTCTGACCATGAACTAGATGAAGAAGAAAGAGAAAATGAAGAATACTCTTACAAAATTGAAAACTTATAAGAAATCCCAGAGGATTTCTTATTCACACTAAGAACTATAACAACAAGAAAATATTTGATAAAAATTAATTTGGTTTTTTCTGAAGATTTCAAATTTGAAACGATTGCACTTTTTGATACTGGAGCAGATTTAAATTGTTTAAAAAGTAGCATTGTACCAAATAGATTTCTTCAAAAATCTAATGAAAAACTTGTTGCGGCTAATAACTCCAACATGATTATGAAAAGTAAAACTGAAGCTTCATTAAAAATGGTAATGTTTCAATCAAAACTCCTTTTGTTTTATTGGAAAATATTACTCATACTGTTATTGTAGGGACCCCTTTCATTAACATGATAACTCCCTACTCAGTCAACTATGACAGCATCTCTTGCAAAACAAAAGAAGCCAAAATCACTTTCCCTTTTATTGAAAAACCCAGAACAAAGAATTTAAATCTTTTAAAAGCTTGTTCTGTTTACAAATCTGAATTAAATTGTCTAATTTAGGGAAAAGAAAAACATTTATATTTCTTAAAACAAGACATTTCTTTTCTCAAAACTGAACAACAATTACAAAATAGTCTTGTAAAACAAAAAATTTCAGATTTTCAAAAGAGAATTGAAAACGAAATTTGTTCAGATTTACCAAATGCTTTTTGGAATAGAAAACAACATATGGTAGACCTACCATATGAGAAGGGCTTTTCCGATAAACAAATCCCAACAAAAGCTAGACCTATTCAAATGAATTACGAACTTGAAACACATTGCAAAGAAGAAATCCATGATCTAGAACAAAAGGGTCTAATTACAAAATCTAGGTCACCTTGGAGTTGTGCAGTGCAGCCTTCTATGTGAATAAAAATTCTGAAATAGAAAGAGATACACCGAGGTTAGTCATAAACTACAAACCTTTAAACAAAGCTTTAAAATGGATTCGTTACCCGATCCCAAACAAAAAAGATCTTTTACAAAAATTACACTCTTCATCTATATTTTCAAAATTTGACATGAAATTAGGATTTTGGCAAATACAAATTGATCCAAAAGATCGTTATAAAACAGCTTTTATGGTCCCTTTTGGTTAATATGAATGGATGGTAATGCCTTTTGGACTAAAGAATGCTCCTTCAGAATTCCAAAGAATTATGAATGAAATCTTTAATCCATTTTCAAAATTCTGCATTGTCTATATTGATGATGTCTTAATATTCTCTGAAACTATTGAACAACATTTCAAACATCTTAGAACATTTTTAATGATCACTAAGAAAAATGGAATGGTTGTTTCAAAATCCAAAGTCTCACTTTTCCAAACAAAAATCCGTTTCCTAGGACATTACATCTCTCGGGGCACTATTACACCCATTGATAGATCTTTATCCTTCATAGACAAATTTCCCGATAAAATCCTTGATAAAACACAATTACAAAGATTTTTAGGATCTTTGAACTATGTTTTAGATTTATGTCCTAACATCAATAGGATAGCAAAACCTCTTCACGATAGATTAAAGAAAAATCATGTCGCTTGGACTGAAGAACACACGAAAACAGTACAAATAATCAAAAAAACAAGTCAAAGAAATACCTTGTTTACATTTAGCTGACCCATCAGCCCAAAAAATTGTTGAAACAGATGCTTCAGACATAGGATATGGGGGTATCCTTAAACAAATAACAAAGAAAGCATTGTTCAGTTTACATCTGCACATTGGAATGATTGCCAAAAGAATTACTCTACTATTAAAAAAGAAATTCTTTCAATTGTCATGTGCATTACAAAATTTCAAAGTGATTTACTCAACCAAAAATTTTTACTTCGAATTGATTGCAAATCTGCAAAAGAAGTTTTACAAAAAGATGTTCAAAACATTACATCAAAACAAAATTTGCTAGATGGCAAGCAATCCTTAGTATTTTTGATTTTGAAATTGAATTTATAAAAGGAGATCAAAACTCAATTCCAGATTTTCTAACTAGAGAATTTCTCCAAACCAGGACTTGAGAGATGCCCAGAAAATCTAAAAGAACCGAGGTCCAAAAGGACCAACCTCAAGAAACCCCAAAACCTATCTCATCTACAAAACCAATTCGGTCTTGGAAAGAAGCTGTCGAAGAAAATGAAAAACAAAACCAAATCCAAAAGTGGCTTGCCAGCCAATCAATAGTTGGTCCTGATAACTTCCATGAAATTAAGGACTCAATTGAAGAAGACCTTCAACTACAAAAAATTGCAAAACTCCACAAACTCCAATAGGAGATTGAATCCCTCCAAATTCAATTGCCTATATTGACGGGGCAAGAAAGAGGAGAATCTTCAAAAACCCCTTCTCAGAAAATTATTTCAAAACCTTTACAAGAGGAACCATCCTATAAAGTAATTTCAAAACTCTCCTAAGGAGAAACCCAAAAAGTTATTGTAAATGATTTTGAAGATACTTTGTTCAGACAAAAATCAGAATATTTTATCAAAACAGATTACCAAAACATTTGGACAATTGAGGATCATTTCTATAATAGAAATCCTCAATCCGTTATCTCAAAAAATTTCCCAGAAGGCTGGTTTTTCAAACCATATGATTTATCAAAATCCCAGCCTTACTACAAATCTATTCTTGAATGTATAGGATCTGTAACAATTCAAGACAACCCAAAAGAAGGACCAGTAGCCTACTCAACTGCAAAAATCCACAAAATCATCCCACCATCAGAATGGGGATCAAGCCTACACAAACCTAAACAGTTCCCACTCGACTTCAAAAATACAATAAACCACTGTAGGACTTTTAATTACTGGGATTATCAGCAAGCCTGGTACAACACTTTTTTCATTCAAAACAAAAAATTTAGCCATACTTGGTTATTTTTCTTTAACCTTACTATGGAACCTTCAAAAATTCCTCAATGGTTTGCTCATTGGTGGAAATTCTTTGGCTCAATTCCAGAAATCTTAAAACCAGAAGTCCAAGAAAGCTTCCAATTATACAAAACCAATTACAAACCGACAGATAGAGAACGCATTTTTCACCCTCTAATGCTATTCTCTACAAAATTCTTTCTACCATGGGTATTAGCCTGGTATTTTGACATTAACCTAAAAGAGACCCAAGTGTTTCAATAGATAACTTTTATTTTTTATTTATAGATATTATGGGTGAGATCATTTATTCAACTTCAACATCATCAACCAAAAAAACTTGTGTCACCGTCAAAATCAAAGATCTCAGGTAACAATAATATTTACATTTAATTAATATATTATACAAAACATGTTTCAAATGATATTATTCATTTGATCAGCGGAAACATCTTTAGTTGTTCCCTATGGGAGACTTATGGTACATAATTCTTGCATTATGTTAATGGTCACCCCAACACTGGTCCCATCATTATCATCTTTCACCATGCACGAGTCAAGCCTCTAAAAGATATTATTAATTCAACACAAGTACTAATTGTTTAATGAAATATTTCGTTTGTTACAATTTACTTAAATGTAGTTGTTAATTAATTGGTTCTATATGGTAGGAAACAACGGGCACACAATCACAAATGCATGGAGTGGAACTAAATTTTTTATCAATGAAAACATGCACCAAATCATGGAAATTAGAAATCAGTAAGTTGACCAACGAGGTCAAGCCAACTACAAACTCATATTACATTAAGGGCAGCCAACTACAAACTCATATTACATCTTCATCTCAATACACTTCACAAGAGAAGTTTATGTACAATGCTCAAGCTAAAACTCTTCACCAAATCAAGGCTATTGGACATGTAACTATAATTTTATAACATTATTTTTATGTAGATATATACATTATTTAATTGTTATAATTTTTTAATTACAACATGGTGTTTAGGAAATGATTTGTGTCACTGTGCAACTCTGTCAAAGGTTGTGTCAAACAAATTCTGTTGATTTTATCTTGGTTGCACTAATTGCACAATCAAAGCTAAAGAAAGGATTACAAATTATCAATGTAAATGTGGTATTCAAGTTGAAGAACCAATTCCAAGGTACATCAAACTTTAATAGATGGTATATAAATAGTTCTACAAAATATTATATGAGATCAAATATGTTTGCAAAACTAATACAATAACTAAGAACAATCAAGATTTTGAGAAAAATGGGCAAATAGGTATAATATGTTACAAAATACCATTTACTCAACAACTATTTGTGCAAAAAAAAACAGAATTTTCCAATTATATCTACATTATCTACATTTTTTAAAATAATTGGGTTGCAAAGAGATTTATTTTGAGTTTGATAAGGTGGGGTTGTGAAAACTTACATTTGAAGAATGTTTTCTAGTGTCGAATTTGCGATATAAAATTTAATAGCATAAGGTCGGGATATAAACGTTAATTACATAAGGTTGCGATATAAAAGTTAATTGCATAAGACTCCAAAATAAATATTAGAGTTTGAGTTTTGTTTTAATAAAACACTATTGTAGAAATTTTTTGAAGACGTAGAATAGTATACGTCAGAAAAAAAAAACTAGAAAAAGAAAACTTATATATTGATTATATTTTAATTTGTAACTCATGACACATTAATAGCTATACATAATATTATATACTAAATAATAATATTAATAATAATAATAATAATAATAACTGTAAAATTTGTGTTAAAGCTAAATGAAATTTGAATAATAAGGGGAATTTAAGAGGAAAAACATTTTAGATGTGCCACATGAGATTTTTGTTGCAGTGGCAATATTTGAATGAAATGACATCATAATTGATGATTTTTATGTGGGAGTTTATTTTAATATAAATAATTTTTGTTAAGGTTGTAATATTTGAATGAAATAGCATAATATTAGAGGATTTATGTGGGAGTCTATTTTAATATATAATTTTTATTTTAATATATATTATTTATCTAATAGAAAAAAACTTTGGAAATATATAATGATGGAGGCAGAGGTGGAGAAACCTTTAAAATGATCCAATATATTAATTGACAGTTAAAACATAGAAAATGAAAAATTGTTAATAATAATCATTGAGGAAGAAGTTGTCAATAATGATTAAAGAGCAATAAATGACGAATAATTGATAATTGATATTTATTATATTGTAATTTGTAACTTATGGCATATTAATAGTTATTCAAAATATTATATGAGATCAAATATGTTTGCAAAAATAATACTATATAACTAAGAACAATCAAGATTTTTGAAAAAAATGAGCAAATAGCTATAATATTTTACAAAATACCATTAACTCAACAACTATTTGTGCAAAAAAAAATTCAACTATATCTACTTCTTTGAAAATAATTGGGTTGCAAAGAGATTTCCTTTTGAGTTGATAAATTAGAGTTGTGAAAACTTACTTTTGAAAAATATTTTCTCAGCAGCGAATTTGCGATATAAAAGTTAATAGCATAATGTTGCCATATAAAACTTAATTGTATAAGGCTGCGATATAAAAGTTAATTGCATGTTACAAGAAAAAATATATTGACCATTTAAATATTGGAGTGTCAGTTAACAAAATATAACGTTTTATTTTTAATAAAACAGTAATTGTAGAAATT
>JBBPBT010000215.1:210888-267006 GCA_037974875.1 Cicer bijugum
GAAAAAAAATTAATTTTAAAATTAAAATTTTCAAAACCGGTTGCTTAATTATAAATCGGTTATTTAACCATAACCAATTTTACGATTGGTTTTATAACTGCTTTTAAACCAATTAATGAATTTGGTTATAAATCTAAATCTATATATTGATTTTAGAATGGATATGGTTTGATTTTTTAAAAAAACCAACAATGCACAACCCTAGTTAAAACCATACAAAGAGAAGAACTGTTAACAATAATCATAAGAACCGTTATCAATAATGATGGGGGATGAATGAATGTTGAATAATTGATAACTGATATTTATTGTATTGTAATTTGTAACTTATGACATATAAATAGTTCTTCAAAATATTATATGAAAAAATTATAATATAAAATAAATTGCAAGTATGATAATAAGAAAGAAAAAGAGTATTTTTTAGATGTGACGCATCAATTTTTATTTTTTTTATGTAATAATATTTAAATGAGGTAGCATAATATTTAATGAAAATATATGAACCTATTGTAATATATATAATAGATAATATATCGTGTGGAGGTGAGGCATGCTTGTGAATTTTAACGTGAGATAGGGATGGTTAATGCTGGTCTTGTCCATAATTTTGGAGTAGGAGGGACCTTAGAAGCTTTTTAAATTAAGAATGAGCAAGCAAATCCATTTAGTCGCAATCGATTGAAATTAAAATTATGATAATTACATGTTCATGTGTAAAAGAGAAAGAGTAGACAATAAAACAAAGATAGGATCTCATAGAAACTCGAGACACATGAAATTGGAATTGAGTTTTTATAATTTGAGACATTAATTTTGGTTAAATGAATGTTATTGAGAGTTATTGTTTCTTACAATAGACATCAATTATTACTTGATATATATTAGTAAAATAAATAAATTCTTCAAAATATATTGTACAAAAATCTCATTTGTTGCAATATTTATTTTTCAAATTATGTCGCAAAAATGTATGATTATGAGTAATAAATCATTCTTTGTCCACCAAAAACCTGTAGTATGAGTTTTTTAATATGTATTGTAGTAATTTTATTAATGATAAATTATGTATCAATGACTTTTAATATGAGCTAATGTTTTGTGGACTATATTGATAGATAAAATAGACAAAAAATCTATTCTTTTTCGGTGATGGAGCACTTGCATATGGAAATTAAAATTAAAGTCTTTTTTGGTGTTTTTTTTTATTTTCATTCTTATAATTTATTATTTTTTCGCTTTTGATCAATGTAATTATGCTTTGATTTGATTTTTGTCCATAATATGTGGTAGTGATCTATGCATTGAATGTTGATGTGACATTATTGACATAACAACTTAATATCACTTGTCATGTTAATATTTTATTTAATTATATTATATTTAAGTCAGAACAACTTAAATGGGAAAAGAGTGACCAAAACCAATGAAATAAATTGTTGTGATCGGTTAAATTGAGTTGTGATTATGGGAAAGTCACAGTTATATTTTTTTTTTTAATACCAAAATGCCACACATTGAAAAAATAATACCTCTTTTTTTTTCTCAGTTGCTGGTCGCAACTTAGGAATGCGACTTGCTGTTGAAACACGTACATGATGGTCGCATCTTGGGGATGCGACCTCCTACATGCATATTTCCATTTTTTTCCCCATTTTGCCCTTGTGTATGGCATATATATTATATATATTATTATTACATATTTTAAAATTAATAATAACATTATTATAATTAATTAAAATAATAAAAATATTTAATTTATTAATATTATATAATTGTTACTAATTATAATAATAAATAGAATAATAATAATAATAATAAACAAAAAATTCTATTAATAAAATTAAAATAACAATACATTAAAATAAAAGAAAAAATACATTAAAATAATAATAATAATAATAAAACGAAAATTCTATTAATAAAATAAAAATACATTAAAATACATTCAAATAAAATGACATTAAATCAAAAGAAAAAAAATACATCAATTTTGAGTAGATGTGCCAGCAGCGTTTGGACAATTTTTCTTAGTATGACCAGATACCCGACATAATCCGCACTTTCTTGGGACTCTACCCGTAGTGTCCATTTTTGTTCTAATGCGTTTGGTCTTTGGGCGATCTTTCTTGACTCTCCGTATTAGTGGATTGTGACACACCTTAACACCTTCATATTGTGGCCAATATCCTTCGTTTGGTATCGTTGGAACGCTTCACTATATACTTTTAGTATTGTTTCCACTTTGTACACATTAGGTATAAGGCTCCAATAATGATGTTTTATGCTAGAACATGCTGCTATCACATGTGAACAAGGCATATGTTTAGCTTGATATTTTTCACAGTCACACCACTTATTAGGAAGATTTACACTGAAATGACCAATTGGTCGTCCTTCTTTTGGAACAACTGTCTCGTTGACCATGAAAGTATGGTTGCTTCGATCAAAACAATCAACTCTATGACTACTTCATTTACGTATTTCCGATTTCATAAAACTCATGCATGTTTCTGTGTATACCTGGCCATAAGCTAAAATTGATGCATGTTGTTTTGCCATGGTTGGAAATAGTGTACCTATTTTATAATATATTGATTGGATCAAAGCAGTGATGGGAAGGTTGCGTGGTTCTTTTAATACTGCGTTCATCGATTCTACAAGGTTGGTGGTCATCTGACCCCAACGACTACCTCCATCAAATGCTTGAATCCAATCTTCTCGCGGTATATTGTCTAACCATTTCAAAGCTTCTGGATTTATGATGCCAATTTCTCTGCGGTAGTATCGATATGTAGACTGATTGATTGAGTAACATGTATTGAAACAGTAGACAATGCATTATTACACTAATTATAAAACTTCATAATTTAATTTTTCAGTAATGATAAGAAGTAAGAATTAAATTATTACCCATAGAAATAACCTTTTTCTTCAAAGCATTATCCTTAAATTCCCTTGCAAAATTTTGTGAAATATGTCGGACGCAGAACACATGCTTTGACGGAGGATGTTGCCACCCATTATTCAAATCATTATAAGCACTTTTGATAGATTCGTGTCTATCTAAAATCAAACAAATGTTGGCTTGTGGAGTGACGTGTGATCTCAAATTTCTCAACAAAAAAACTTCAAGCCTCTTTTGTCTCACCTTCCACAAGAGCATAAGCAATGAGAATGATATTGTTGTTCCCATCCTGTGCAACTGCTACCAATAGAGTTCCCTTATACTTGCCGTATAACCAAGTTCCATCAACTTGTACAATTGGTTTGCAAAATTTAAATGCAGATATGCATGGAACATAAGCCCAAAATAGTCTATGAAAAATTGTGACACCATTTATCAAACCATGTTCATTATAAGCTGGGATTGTTTCCATTTTAATAATGGTTCCTGGAGTAAACATTTGCATAACTAATTACCATCGTGGAAGTTGATTGTAAGACTCTTCCCAATTCCCATAAATTTTTTCGATTGCCTTATTTTTTCCAATCCAAGCCTTTCTATAACTAATTGTGTAGTTATGCAAAGACTGAATTTGAGCAATAATGACTTTCACTTTGATTGAAGGGTCCATCCTCATAACTTGCATTATACTTGCACATATCATGTTAGAATCGAGTTTTGTATGATCTTGTGATAGTGCAGAATTTGTGCAAGTATGAGGCGCAATCAATTTCCCAATCATCCACAATTCACTTTTTTTGCGTTTTGAAGCTCTACATCTAAACAAACAATTTGGATGTGAACAAATAATAACGTACCTTTCTGAATCTGATTTTTGCACCACAAAATTCAATGATTGTTTTAGATGATACCGCTTGATTGCATGTACACATTCATCCTTGTTCTGAAACTTCATTCCAACTGCAAGAGTACCGCCTAAATTTGGGACTTTGTCAATGAACATGTGATCAAATTCAGTTGGTTGGTTTGCGGTGGATAGATTGATGTTCTTCATGTGGAATAGTGGATCGAATACAGGTGGGATAGATTGATCTTCTGCTTCCATATCTTCATCAACATCATCATCATCAGAATCACCAGATGATTCATTGAAGTATGTTTCATCATCTTCACTATAATAACTTAATTCTTCCTCGTTGATATTATAATGGACACTAAGTGGAAGATCACATTGTGGACTTGTTGGGAGAGATTCGTGATGAAGTTGTTGGGAAACATTGTGGACATGTTGAGTTTGTTCATTTTGGCTAGAGTATGGTTCATAGTGTTGTGATGGAGAATATACGTCGGGTTGATAAGGACTAGAGTATGGTTCATAGTGTTGTGATGGGATGTAGTTGGGATTAGGCATGTTTGAGGTTGATGGTTGATTTGTTGAAGTAGGATCACTTTCAAATGTAATGTATAGCTCAATGGTGCCAAGGTGTGTCACAATCCACTAATGCGGAGTCAAGAAAGGTCGTCCAAAGACCAAACGCATTAGAACAGAAATGGACACTACAGATAGAGTCCCAAGAAAGTACGGATTATGTCGGGTATCTGGTCATACTAAGAAAAATTGTCCAAACGCTTGTGGCACATCTACTCAAAATTGATGTATTTTTTTCTTTTGATTTAATGTCATTTTATTTGAATGTATTTTAATGTATTTTTTCTTTTAATTTAATGTATTTTTATTTTTATTTTATTAATAGAATTTTCGTTTTATTATTATTGTTCTTTTAATGTATTTTTTCTTTTATTTTAATGTATTGTTATTTTAATTTTATTAATAGAATTTTCTGTTTATTATTATTATTATTATTATTATTCTATTTATTATTATAATTAGTAACAATTATATAATATTAATAAATTAAATATTTTTATTATTTTAATTAATTATAATAATGTTGTTATTAATTTTAAAATATGTAATAATATATATATAATATATATGCCATACATAAGGGCAAAATGGGGAAAAAATGGAAATATGCATGTAGGAGGTCGCATCCCCAAGATGCGACCATCATATACGTGTTTCAACAGCAAGTCGCATCCCCAAGTTGCGACCAGCAAATGGGAAAAAAAAAGGGGCATTTTGATATTATTTTTTCAATGTGTGGCATTTTGGTATTAAAAAAAAGAAAAAGGGATATAGCTGTGACTTTCCCTGTGATTGTCGCTTATCTATTCCTAATATTAGACTAAATCAATGTTTTGACCCAAACCCGATCCTTAAGTATGAGTTCAATAAAGAAGAGACAATATAAAGACAAGATGAGGTTGGTTCTAAGATAAATCACCAAATAATATTACATAAATATTTTTTTGAAAAAAATATTAATCAATAAGTGTTACTCAATTACAAAATTAATTTAGTTGAGTAATACGATTAACAAATTAATCATCAAATAATAATACATAAATATTTTGTGGTGGAAAAAATTTATTTAGTTGAATGATAAAGTCATGACGATTAATAAAGTTTGAGTATAATTAATTTCAATTCATCTTGAACACCTCACAATTTCTTAAAATGCATAAATTAAATGGTAGAAAATTGACATTTTATGTATAAAATTATAAGTGTGAGTTTATGAGAAAATTGATATAGTAAAATTGTTATTTTTGCTCGGACAATATTTTTTTAAAGACAACAAAGTGTATATTTGTGAACAAAAATATTAAATTAATAGAAAAAATTTGTGTAATGGATAATTTGATGGTCAATTCGGATCTTACTTCAATCCAACCCGAACCTTATGGATTGGAACAAATTAACGAATGGGTCGGATTTTATACGTGGGGTGGAATCCATTGTTTTTTTTTAAATGACTAAAACCAAAATTAGGTAAAATTTAATACTTAAAATCACGAATTGTTATAAAAATTAGTTCCAATTTTTACAAACATACTTAAAATGTTATAAAAATTATTTAGGGCAAGGCAAGGAGAGAAAATATGCTACATCAGTTGTAAACTCAAAACAGCATCTAAAAAAATTGTGATAAGCCTTTTGTACAACCATTCATTTTTTATTTTTTATAAACTAATGAAAAATAGCTAGCATTGTCTTTGTCCACTTTTACCCATTATAACTGGATTTTTTTTTTAAATATTTTTTTTCTCAAAATATATTTTATGATTGTCCTATTTGTTAGTCTAGAGTGAGATTAGCTAAAGTCCAATTTTTTTTTCACCTAGTTGGAGGTTGTAGGTCCATGAGACGACTTCTCACTATGATTTTTTTTCTTCTCGTTTTAATAATTGTTATCTCATTTTAATAATTGTTATTAATTATTTAATCAATTAAAAATAAAAATACTAATAATTAAGTTAAATAAAATATAATAATAAAAAATATATTAATTAAAAATAATTAAAATTAAAAATAGTAAATTATATTATAAATTTCAAAGAAAATACTCTCTATGACTATTGGATTTACTTATTTCTAATTTCATAAAATTTATGCAAGTTTCTGTGTATACCTGACCAATTTAGAAAAAAAGATAAAGTTGAATTTGTAATTTTTTATTTGAAGAAATTTGACAAATCAATTACCTACGAATATTTTTTTGTGGCTAAATCAATTTGTTAATTAATGAAAAAATTAATCAATTTACTACTTACCAACAGTGGCAGATCTTAGCAGACAGGTGGCACGCTGATAAATTATAAAAATATCCATGATTTTGAGTAATTTTAACCTCTCTTCTCCACTTATGTATCTCTTTTATATTTGTTTTCTACTCTCTATTTAAATTTATAATACTAAAATATAATAAAATTAATACAACAACATCTATATATATATATAAACTATGTGATATAAAAAGATGAACTAACTAATCTCGAATCAACAAACTCTAACACCTTACTTAGCAACTCAATTGTTAACTATTAACTATTTTTTAATTGTGAATTATTTTAATTAATATGTGTATTTTTGTAGGAGTAACACGATATTTAAACATACAAAAATTGATGCATTTTTTCAAGAAGAATTTTTTTTATAAAGATGAAAATTATAAAATGGATATATTTTATTTGATTGAATTGTGTGAAAGGTGTGATTTGTGAAAATTGTGTGACTTGTGAAAATTGAAATTCTAATTTTTTTTAACTTGTCTATTATGCATGAATTGTGTGATACTTTAAAGAAAAACTGACTTTTAAAAATTTCAATTATAATATTTCAGTTAATAGTTGTAGCTCCCCAACTCTCTCAAATATTTTGTGCAAGATCCGCCACTGCTTACCAAATTGTAAACATTTAACTAAGTAAATGTAATTTGATAAATGTGATTTACCAAATTTCTTAATTTAACAATTAACCAATTTATCAAATCACAAATTGCGAATTTTTTTATAAAAAATATTTGTGATTTGATAAATTGATTAATTGCTCAAATGAGAAGTTTGGTAAATCATATTTACCAAGTTACATTTAAATACTTACAATTTGGTAAGTAGCAAATTGATTAATCACAAATTGTTAAAATTAATTTTTTTTTATTAATGTGATTTGGTAAATTGATTAATTTAGCCACACAAAAATTGATTTGTGGGTGATTGGTAAATTGAATTTGCATTAACTTATTTAGTTTGATACATCTATTTAACCGTGTAAATTAGAAAGTTACATCACTTAATTCTATTTTTTTATTTTACAAGTCAAATTTCTTTTTTTACCAAGTTAATGTTATTACTCAGGACAAAAAACCGAACATATATGTTAATTTGCTATGTTCATACACAATGTTTAAATTCATTGGTTAAATTAAAAAAAAAAAATGATCTTTTTTATGGTTAAATTGAATTTGGATGAATGTACCAAAAAAATCGAGTTGACATTAAATAGACAAATGCAATTTGAGTAAAATTATATTCACCGTCATAATATACCCAATAATTAATTCTATGTATTCTGCAAACATTTTGATCCATGTCAAGATTTTTTTGGCGGAATTTTGTCAAATTTCTTTAAATAAAAACCTATGAGTTCGTCTTTATTTTTCTTTTTAAATTGGTCAGACATAAACAGAAACTTGCATAAATAATATAAAATTAAAAATAAGTACATATTGTATTTTTTTAAAAAAAAAAATTTATAATATAATTTAGTATTTTTAATTTTAATTATTTTAATCATAATCATTTTTAATAATAATAATAATTATTATTATTATTATTATTTATTGATGTATTTTATTTTAATTAATTATTAATATTTTTAATTTTTAAATAATTTAATTATTTTTAACTTATTAAATAATTAATAAAATTATTAAAATAAGATAATAATTATTAAAACGAAAAAAAAAAAAAATATTAGTGTGAGGTCTCCCTCTAGGATGCAACCTCCAACTAGGTGAAAAAAAATTAAGCTTGGTCACACCCTGAGTCAGCGACCTCCTAGAGAGTCCAAAAAATAAAGCAATATGTTTTGAGAGTGGAGCATTTTGGTGAAAAAAAAAGAGATATTTAAATAAAAAATCCATTGTAGCTTGTGTGCAACACAAATATCATTATATAATTTAGTGGTGCAAAATACACACCCAATATTTACTTGCACACCCTCAAAATGTACACGGATCTACCACTAAACACAACACATAAAATATTCAATCAAAAGTATACAGACATAGTTTTAGAAACTTAAATGCTGAAATCTATTGAATTACTTTACCAGCATCAATATGGAAAATTGAGTTAAACATTCAATATACAAACCTTTTCCTGTATTTCTTTCTCTAGAGGATATACATAAGAAAATTTTGATGGTCCTTTTTTGTGACCATAGTGTCAAAAATTCCAAATCATTTAACATAACTCAAACAATTGCATTGAACTCTTACAAACCTAGGGATCAAGCACAAAAAGAGAAGTAAATTTGTTAAAGCCAGCATTGATTAGAATGTTAATAACCATTTGCAGTTTTCTGAGATTTTTTACTGAAATTTGATATGCTGCAGTGCGGACAAACGTACTCCAGCCCGTCAGTTTTAGCGTAGTCCTGCCATTTATCATAGAGTTAACAACATATAAAAAAGAAAGAGAAGCCATTGCTGATATTAATAATATTGCATCATACATAAAGTCAGCAGCAAGATCCAAATTGCAAGGATTTGTTACAATTTAGCCTGATATTGTCGATTAATACCTTAAATGCTCCGAGTCCCTGCCGCCTATCACAGCCAAAATGAGCCCACTCACCACATATACCGCAGTTCACCCAATCACCTGCTGCACTACTGTTGCCACAACATCAAAGGTAAATTATAGTCAATAAGACAATTTTGCAATCTTTGACAGATACACATGTAAGTGCACACGCATACTCAAAGAGAGGGGGAGAGAGCGAGAGAGATTGAGAGAGAGACCTATGACACAATAAGCAGCACTCTCCATCTACATCGTCGTGAGATAATTCGTATTCTAAAAGGTAAGTTTCATAATGCCTTTTGAGTGTATTGCCAACACCCTACAGCAAAAAGAAATTATTAATTTTCACAACTTTGATTGAATACACGATGTCCAAATGTGAGAAAGTAGTGTAAGTGCAAAATTATCATTTTAAAAATGCAACTAAAAGAGAATTGATGTTTCCCTCATTTTATTCGTAAAGCTTGAAAAACTAAATATAAAATTATCAACAAAGTAAAATTTTATTTTATTTTCGACTTTGTAAAGTTTGTATAACATGTTATGTTATTCAAAATAAATCCCTAATATAATCACAAGGCACTGCAAAGACAATAATGGATCAACCAACTTACGTTTTAGGTGATTATAGCAGTAATAAAGAAAAAAAAAGTTTGTTAACGAACAGAAAGGAAAAAAGAAATATCTGAATACATACTGTCATTCTATGTGTTAGAGTGTGATTGCTCATCTTTGAGAAAACTTGTCCTTTCCAATTGATACCATTCCCGACGTGAAATCCTCCTCTCGAAACCACCTAAAATACTCAAATTTCTCAGATACAATTTCTGCAATAATATATGCAGAGTATGCAGTTAGCATCACAAGTTCAAAATGTTTTACCTCTCTATACAAGTTGAAAAGGTCAAGACGTTTAGCATTCAGAACTGCATCAGGGAACTCAGCAAGGCCGCCTTGTGGAATGAGGCGAGTATGCCCTCGAAGGACCAAAAATTGCATTACATCCTTCAGGAACTCCTCCTGTCAGAACACGGAAAAACAAAAAATAGGTTTAGTTCGGTCGTAAAATGCATCTATATTATAATAAATAGGGGTTAAGGTAGCGAAAGTCAACAAAAGCATATGCAAAAATCACCTCTGAGCAAACTCGTATTGGAGCTCTGTCACAACCATGCTTTTTCATAGGTAGCGGATTCAATGATATTATCTGGTGAGCTTGAAACGAGTTCGACACAGATTTCCTGTTTGTAACTGAATGAGGGCCTAAACCATTATGTTTAATTGGAACAATTAGCTGATTTGATTTTCCATGCTCTCCGTCTCTTTCTCCCTCGGAAAATCCAGAAAAGGGAAGAAACTTTTGACGATGAGA
Organism: Cicer bijugum; assembly: GCA_037974875.1. Classification (NCBI taxonomy): domain Eukaryota; kingdom Viridiplantae; phylum Streptophyta; class Magnoliopsida; order Fabales; family Fabaceae; genus Cicer; species Cicer bijugum. The sequence goes on from JBBPBT010000215.1 coordinate 221,382, forward strand.
CTGAGGGATCGGCCTCAATGCAGTGAAATTTAATTTCTGTCTATCACTGCCACTATCTTCAACTTCCACGCCACTAGCGTTAATAGGTTTTAATCTTGAGCATGGTTCAGATCGTTTTCGACTAGGTGCGGGAGGCATCAACCAACCCGGGTGACTCGAAAAAACAATATCTTTGGAGCAGTTATCGTTCTCCTGCCTAGTGCAAAAGAAAAGGAGACGTTCTGCGTCATCTTTAGTAAAAGATGAAACTGGCAATCCTTGAATACTAGCTACTCCCAACATAACTAGGCTGCGGTATGACATATTCGGTGCAAGTTGTCTTAGAACCTGTGAACAAATACCAAAAAGCCATTAATAAAGATAAAATGGTCTATGAGGTATGATTCAAATATCAAGTTTAAGAAAAAAATTCATGTGTTTAATTTGGAAATGAAGGATCACCAAAAACCATGATAAAAGAAAAAGCATTTAACCTGTGAAGCCCATGTAGGAACTCGCATACAAACTTCAAACACACTAGATCCACAGGCTACTGAGGCTGATCTTCGAGGCTCGTAGGAAGGTAATTTGTTTTGTTCATGACTAGGAATTGCCTGAACAAGTTGACTATTCTCAGTGAGCTCTTTCTTAATATGATTCTCCAAAAGCTGAGGATATACAAAAAAGAGAAGAAAAAGTACTCAGTAAAAAGTTAAAAGAGCAAGCATGTGAAAAGTTGAACACTGATAAGACAATTCAACCGTGCCTGATCATTAAAACAAGCGTCTGCACTACCGGAAACCAAAAGTGATATATGAGCGGAACTAGATGTCGATATATCACAACGCATAGTCACCACACCACGCGAGAATGTTCCTGCCTGGAGAGGTGGTGGTGGAGCACTAAAAATTTCCAACATTAACAGAAATTAGTAAACAGAATAAGATTGTATGCAAAAGATCCAAAGAAAAACCCCGTATCACAACAGATAAAATAAAACTCCTAACAATAAGCTTATGTGTCGAGTTGTTCAACAATCAAAATAAAACCCCGGTCAATCGAAATTGGAATCATCCACAATCAATTGAGTACTACAATGCGGTGGGAAAACAAACGTATCAACTTTCAAAACAACCCAATACCTTGTCCGATTTTGAAGTTTACATCCACGTATCTGCAGAAAGCCAGAGAGAAAACAGAAAAATATACATGAGTAATTTAAATAAACAATATCAAATGCAAGACTTAAATACAATCACTAAATCATGAGGGAAGAAACCAGGAAATGTGAACAAACTGACTTCGGTGCATAGGAGGGCACTGAGTCCATCCTCTAACGACCCCAATAAACACGCATCCTTTTAAGAAGAAAGACAGATGGAATGAAATCAGTTTATAACTTATAGGTCACATTTTAAGAACTATTAGCAATAACAAACTTCTTGAAAACTAATTAACTCAGGTATCCATATCCAAACCTACCAATGTGCACGGAACTCCACAAACAAGAAATCTCGTATTCACGTCATCATCATATATCTTTATAGAAGAACTAGTCCCAGGTGAACTTTCATCATCTTCATCTTCTTCCTTCATGTCTTCTTCACATGGACTAACTTCGATGTTAGGGGGTTCCCCAAGAACTTGTGGCCCGGGCTTACCAGCACCCTTCCGACTGTTGTGAGGTACGACATTGTTTTGCACGCAGTATAGTCTAAAAGATGCTTGAGCAAGTTGGAAAGCATCCCATGTATGGCTGGATGTACTACAAACATAATACCAATTATCATAATAAGAAAAACACTAATCGAGAAACAGGCACATTATTGTGATTAAACATTTTCTTGTCACTACGCTTCTCATGCTATGGATTCATTGATGGATGTGGAAGTAATAAGATCCTATTTGGATAAACAACATAATTAAGTTTTGATGCTATAAGCGCTTCTCATATAAGTATGTATGTATAAGTTATTACAGTAACAAAAGATCGAATAAACTATTTTCATATAAGCTATAAGTTATTTTCATAAGCTATTATGGAGAGCTCTCCCAAATAGTTTCACGAGTACTTATTTCAATAGATAAATTCAAATAACTCAATCCAAATAGGTCCTAAGTGAGAAGTATGGTGACAGTAATGCAACCAATTACTATACCTCTGTGCCACTGAGAAGAAAGCTTGATGAAAATGAGATGCTGCATACTTTGAAAAATCATTTTTCCAGTATATAGTGTAAGGAACTCCCTGCCAAAAAAAAACACCTATGTTTAATAATTACTTGTCATTAGTTAAGGAAACTAAAAATCCATATCATGCAATGCCACATCTTTTAAGTCCTCATTAAAACTCTAGTTTAACCATCATCTCATTAATTAGTCTAAACTAACTAGCACATCTTGGTTTTCATTTCTAATCAAAACCAGTATTGTTAATCGCAGATCCTAGAAAATAACGGTTTGTCCAAATTTCGTTAGGTTAGATTGTTATAGCACTGCTATAGCCTCTATTTGTACTAAATTGTGTATTGTAGAACAACAACGATTTGTTCAAATTCTGCTATGTTGTAGGGTTATAGCTGCTACTTGAAAACACTGGTCTAAACCACCATCTCATTAACTAGTCAAAATATAACCTTAGAATGGAGTGCCTCTGCCAATTTTTCACCCTTGGGGGTTTCCAAGTAAACCTACAAAAATATCATGAAGTAGGGTTGACACCAAACATTATATTATCCATGAAAAACAATCACAAAAGAAAATTATCAACAAAACACTCACAGTATTAGGTAATTTGGAAGAAAATAATTCACACAAGGCTTCTGGGGTAGACAGGTCAAAATCCTCCCACACAAGAGACCCAATTTCTCCCTCATCATCTAGCTGCTGACCTTGCAAGTAAACAAAATCTGGCTGCAGTTGTTCTAAAACTCGACCGAGTTCATCGGCACTAGGTTTAGTCAATACTTTAACCTGAATTCACATCATAGTTTAAAACTTTACTAGTTCATGAAATTTCTCCTAAAACCAACATTAACAAAAACAAAAATGTATACAAATAGAAACTCAGTAGTCACCTCGAGACGCCCGGATGAAGAAAGCTCTGGAAAGCGGTACGACGAAAATTGATCCTCAGAAGCATTATTCTCCTTCTGCTTTTGTTTAATATCATGTGATTTACCACTCAAAACAGCAAGGAGACTACAATGCCTTGATACACCCTGAAAATGTAACATCATGTATGCATGACAGAGCCAAACTTCTCCAAAAAAAAATTATATCAGAAAAAAAAAAGTAACACCAAACTTCTCACAACTGAAACAACTCTCCAATGCCAAAATCAAAACACAGAGAACACCAAAACAACTCTCTAATATTACAAATCCACCCACAAAGAAACCAATAATCAAAGTTTTAGCCCAAGAATTTGGGGATAACAACAGAAACTCTGAGATTGAAGAAAAAGCAACGACCCATATCAAATTGAAGCGAGAATCAGCGGCCCAATTGGTAAAACGAGTTAAAAACAAAAGCTTGGCAAAGAAATCAGAACGAAAATCAAAGCCACAAAATCGAAGCAGTGGTTAGAAAGAGAAAGTACAATGAGGAACCCTAAGATACGAAATCGCTTCTGCGATTCAAACCAAACGAAAAAAACCCATTTATAATTTGAAAAATAAAATAATATCTGAATTCAATAACAAACTTATTAAATTAAACCCGAAAAAAAAAATACGCAGAGTCCTTTTGGCACAGTCTCAAACAAAATTCAATTGGGTGAGTCAAAGTATATAAACCAATAACTGAACAAAACAACACATACCCAAAAAAAATGTTATAATAAAAATAAAAATACAAACATTAAAAACACTCGTATGTACGATCGTGATTTGATTAACCTTTTTGACAAAACAAACAGTAAACCAGAAAGGAAAATAGAATATGATAAAGTTTGTTATTGTTATTATAATTAAAAAATAAAAGAAATAAGAAATTAGTTTCACACATGATTCGATAATAACTTTTGAAAACAAAGGATTGAGATGATGATAGCCACAACATTATATTATAGTTATCATTATTATTAAAACCCAAAACCCAATACAAGAAGAATTATATAACTGTGTTTTTACTTTACCCTTTGTTGTTGTTGTTTCTATATAATGAATGAAGCTACCTATTTTTTTATCAGTGTCTTCATTCCTTTCATTCTTCTATTGTAAATAGTAGGTAGGTTCTGAGCTTGAAATTGGTTGTTTTAGTTGCAGTGTTGGGTTGGGTGGGTGGTGTAAGAATCAGATAGGACAAAAGGGAAGGTGATTTGGTCGGATTTATTTAAGAGAGACAGAGATAGTATTAATAAAAATGGTTTAACCATTTTTGCAGTTAAATGGTTGGTTGAACTATGTTGGGTTGGGTATTAGCGTATGGTGTCAGTACTTGAGTCCCATTGATAATGACATTTTTAAATATTCATCTCTCTCTTCTATTTGGAAATCGGAAAATGTATGATAGACCACCAGGGGTCAATTTTTTATTTGTTTTTTCTAATCAAAAATAAAATTAAGTGGGTTATTCCAACATTTCACACTAAAGAAAATATTTAATTGAAAGAATGGATGATATTTTTACTAAATTATTTCATCTCCTGTTAGTGCGTTTGCAGCTAACATTAATGTAAAGTTAAATATAATGAATTGAGACTAATGTAGGTAATACTAATTAAAGGATGTAATTGGAAAAAAAATTAATTAATGTTACATTTTAATTTAAAAAAGTCTTTTATTTTCTATTTTTTTAAAATGAGTCATTCATGGTAAAATTAAGAGAGTACTAGTTTTTTTAAAAAAAGTCAAACTTTGTAATAGTCTTTGAACTAAAGTAGAACATGTGTGATGTTCAAAGTCATTTAGAGATGACATAGTAAGGAAACATAATTCTCGATGGAGCGTACTTGGAAACACTTAAAATGTTCACAAGTCAATAGGAGTCAGAGGGATTGAGAAGTATTTTAGGAAATAATGACTTATGTACCTTGCAACTGAAGTTGGTGAGCTTTTATGGGAGGAGATTGTTGATGAGGTGTACTCGGAGTCCATTTGATCATTGTGATATCATCGATGAGATTTTTGGGCGATCGTGTGATGTTGATTGTATAGTTGAGATTTGATCACGAAAACGTGTTCAACCATAATGTGAACACAATGATATTATGTATCGTAGTCAAATGGATTTATGATGCATATAGGGCCTATTTCGTGCCAATGTTCAATTAGTTTTGGCCGAGAGTTTAGTCGGGAACAATTTCACCCCAAGTGTTGAACTCATTTGGGCAAGGCAAGGACTTGAAACTAGGTAATTACTTTTGTGGTGGTTCACTTTGAGAGCATTCACTCACATCTTTCTTTGTTATCAAGAAGTGCATCTAGGTAATTACTCAAGTTATGTTACTCAATTTTTTGCATAGTAACTACCATGGAACCTTTTAACCCTACAATGGTTTCTCATGTAGAAGGGCTATTGTCTAGTCATTTTTTGGTGGGTTGGTTGGTGGTGCCACCTTTGGTGGCCCTTTCTTATGTTTGTGTTAGTGAAAACCGTGTGTTTTCCTTAATATTAGGCTTCTACTAGGATGAGTAGTTATTAGAAATTCATAATTTGACCTATTAATGAAATGCAGTTAAGGTGTTTTAGAGTTGCGTTAGAAGGGCATTTTTGTTGCCCTTTCACCCGTAAAAAGATGAAATGAGGGATAATTGAGGTTGATAGATGTTGAACTCACTTTATTTCTCTGATGTGTCTACGGATGACGAAATGATGAAGTCTTTTCATCACAATCAAAAGATTCCATATACGCCAAAAATTACCCTAGGATCTTCAAGGGAGCTCTTGGGATAAAATTTGTCTATTTCGGGCCCAAATGAAGTAACGATGTTCAGATGGGCCATAGGATTGTGGGACCGTCCAAATAATGGCAGGCATGCCCACATGAGTCTTATGTGATCCTTATGTACAAGATCATTTTAAAGATATAGGAGTCTATTTCCCATATACAAACATCAAGATGGTCGTACTTGATCATCTTGACGTGGTGCATTCGCCAATATCTTGTTGTGAAATTCAGAGATTTCTCAAGACTGACAAGGACTAATTCCTTTCAAACAGTCCCATTGAGTTTTTGAGCCCATATACAAACGTCAAGATGGTCGTACTTGATCATCTTGACGTGGCGCATTCGCCAATACCTTGTTGTGAAATTCAGAGATTTCTCAAGACTGACAAGGACTAATTTCTTTCAAATAGTCCCATTGAGTTTTTGAGCCCATATACAAACGTCAAGATGGTCGTACTTGATCATCTTGACGTGGCGCATTCGCCAATACCTTGTTGTGAAATTCAGAGATTTCTCAAGACTGACAAGGACTAATTTCTTTCAAATAGTCCCGTTGAGTTTTTGAGCCTTTCACAAGATCACTTAAAGGTTTTAAAGACAAATTATTTGTGGACCAGCCTTGGACCCTACAATGAGGTGAATTTTAGGGTTGTCCTGCTCAAAGAGGTTGAGAGGTACGACATTAGTCACATGAGCCAGAATATTAAGTCTTTTGAGAACAAACTCATTCTCACTAACGACAATGAGCCAAAATAGAATTTGTGGTTCTAAGATACTAAACTTACGATGAAGTGTAAAAATCAAGCGGCGATTGTTGTCCTTCTTGGTCAGGGAGAATGCCTTATGTATATGCATGTTTGTAATTATGTTTTGTTACTACTTGATTATTTTTATATGTTTGTGTGGAGAGTAGAGCTTTTTTGATATTCTACAAGAATAAAATGCAAGAGATTGAGTTGATGGGTTGATTTGTTACTACTTGATTATTTTTATATGAGGTTGACATGAAGCCTGCATCAGAACATATGAAGTCATCAAATGAAAAGAAAGTTTTCATTTGCTCAATATAAGCTCAAAGATCTCAACTAGACAAAAACATCATAACCCAAGTCTTGATCAGATGAAGTCATCAAAAGAAAGAATGAAGACATTAGGAAAACTAAGCATAAAGAACAAAGTACAAGAACTCAAATCCCCATATAAAAACAGTTTGAAAAGAAAAGGTCAAATTAATAAACTGCAACAGATCTTTTCTAACCATGACTAAGACAATTACAATATCTTTCAACGACTATACACTAAATTTCAATTTAAGAAAATCTCAACAACACACATAAAAAAAAGGTTAATTAAAATAGTCAAAACCGTCCAAAGTGGTTATGAGTTTGAATGAATATCTTCTCGTTTCGTAAATCATCCAAGAAGAAAAATGAATATCTACTACAAAAAATATACCTGGATTGATTATTTTTTATTGTATTATATTATTTTAGAGAGTTAGCCAAATAAATTTATCACAAATACACCTCATTTGTAAAACGCTAAATAATAGATGATGGGCTTGTTATGACCAAGATAGATACAATAGAGGGAACAATAGAACCAAAGGAAACAATAGAATCAGAGGATAAAACAAAATCAGAGGATACAACAAAATTAAAGGATACAACATAATCAGAGGAAGCACAAAGATTAAAAGGATATGCACTGATAAGAGGATACACAATGATAAGAGGAAACTCACAAATTAGAAGAAACACATAGACTAGAGGATATGAAATTATTTATCAAAGGAAACATTGTAACTCCCCTTATTTTTTATCCAAAGATTACTTAAAATTATTTGTTTTCTTTTAGAAACAACTATAAATTTTTTCTTCTTAGGAATAGTTTAACATGTAATAAATTGCAAAATTATTTTTTTTATTTACAAAATATATTATTTTTGTAAAAGAACATAATGAAATTTACTAAAATATTATTTATTTATTTATTTATTTGCAAAATTAATCTTCCAATTGTTAGATTGATATTCATTTATACTCCAAAATAAAATAAATTCTCTTTAGGTGAAATTCAAAAGAAACGAGGTTGACTGAAATTAATGACGATTCAATTATTTGCAAGCGAATGAAATCTCACTTCCGCATTTCTTTTAAAAGTTAATGATGAAGAGTAAATAACTTTACAATGTACCACAAAAAATTGATTAATAGAAAACATTATTTTTAAGTAAAAGCCTCATTTTTGCATGTGCGTGCGCCAAATAAAAATCATTTATGCAATGCAACTCTTTGAGATCATTATTACCTAAATGTTGGTATAAGGAGTCAGTTCATCTCACAATAAAAATTAAACCAAATAATAACTTAACAGCCATAAAATATGAATATAAAATCTTTTCATAATAAAAGATTTAAAGAAATTGATTCTTTAATTATTTCCAAAGATATATCAAAAGTCATAAAATGTATCTAAATAAATTAAGTAGCAACTCACCATAGAACAAATAATTAGATCAAAATAATTAAAAATAACAATAAAATGTATTCAAGTTATGCATGCTCGTAAACATATATGATTCAGATATAACCAGCCACAGAAGCATCCACACAGAAGTGACTCATATCAATAGGGAAAAATTAAACCAGCCACACAGGGGTTCACAAAGATGCATATGATATGTGATGAAATGATAATGATGCTCAATAGGTAAAACATAAATCACCAGTCACTTAAGCAACCACAAAAATAACAATATTTAAAACATAAATCATCAGCCACTTTGGCAACAACAAAAATAACAATATTTAAAACACAAATCACTAGCCACTTAGGCAATTACAAAGATTAAATATTCAAGGTTAAATTTTAATCACATATGACCTCAAGGTTTTATTCTCATGGATGCTTACAATCAAGAGTCAATAATTTTGCTATCTCAAATATATAACACAAACACGTGAATAAATATCTTAGAGTCACAATTTTAATTTTATATACTATAAAATTGGATTAGCGACATGTTATTGATAGACATCAAAACTCAAATAACGAATAACAATTACAATTATAAACTTTATTTCTTCTACTATAAGTTTTCTCCCATTATTAGTCATTTAGGCATACAAATCAAAGTTTACCACTAAGCACATCACAAAAATCAACTTAATCATGTTATCACAATTAAAAATTAAAACTTTGAAATGAAATAGCACAAAAATGTTAAAAATATCCTAATAAACATATTACTCATGAGAACATAATAAAAATCACAACTTTATAATTAACTAGACAACACAAAAATCACAACCTTACATCAAATATATGGCAAGAAGCATATTACTCATAAAAAATAAAACATTATAGTTAAATTCTTTAAGCAAACACAAAATCCATATTTTTCTTTTAAGACATCATATCAATATCTTACAAACTATTAATTTAATATATAGCCTAACCTTGCATGGGAAAAAACCAACCTTAAACGCTTACTTTCTTAACTCCTCTAAATTCCCATGATAAATAGCTCATAAGGCAGTGATGAATTTAGAAAATTATTTTAGGAGTGTACGAATGACAAATAGGTGTGACAACAAGAGGACCTAATGGAAATGTATGAACATAAGGAGTAGTTGTGAGATTGTTAAAATAAGGGGGTTTTAATAACTATTTACGTTGCAATATTACCATTAATTTCTTGTCTAAAATTGAAGTGCATTTAATTCCAAAGTTATGCTACCAATAATTACTATTTCTTTAATTTTATTAGGTTATTACAAAGTCAATTGAAATCATGTGTATGAGTTAATTAGGATTAACTAGTAGAGTTCATCATATATTGTAAGACACTACCCTTTTAATTAAATAAATAAACTATAGGGTGTCAGATCACCCTTTTAACTTTTTATCTAATAGTTACCAAACAAAAAATTACATAATATTGTTTTTCTAGATAATTAAAATAAAATCATAATTTTGATTTAAAAGAGAGAAATGCAAATTTTGATTAGTTTTTCTGCATTCCTCTCTTTTAAATCAAAATTATAATTTTATTTTAATTATCTAGAAAAATAATTCTATTCTATTTTTGGCTAGATAAACATAGAATAATTATTAATTAAATAACCAATCATGAAAATTACTAAAAAGGCACATATATAATATATATTAAGATATTTTGGTGTTACAAACACAATGATTAGAGGAAACACACAAATAAAAAAAATACAATGATTATAAGAAACACACAGATAATAGGAAACACAATGAATATAGGTAACAACATGATCAGAGGAAATGCGCCATTTGCTGGCTATGAAGCGCTCAATCTGATAAACTCGCTCTAACTCTAATATACAACATATTCTGATAAGTTGTCTTTGCCTCTGAAAGTAATTCAACACAAGTGGATATTTACACTACCTCTGATATTCACACATTAACATCTGACTCTGCGTTAAATATTAACACACTCCAACTTGATTGTGATACAATTCATTAGAAACTGAACAAAATTGAAATAAACATTTGATATTGAACAACAAGCATCGCACCGGTTCAAACACATCAATTCATAATTGAACAAAATTAAAACAAGGCAATGTTTCATGTAACACCCCGATTTTCAAAGCGAGAGTGTATTTTTTTTTTTCAAAACAAATTCATAAAACCAAGAAACAAATAAGGAAATACCTTTGGATAAATATTTAAGTCATTATAATTTACAAGCGGCGGAAATTTTTTTCGAAATATGAATCCAAAGTATTTACACACCAAAAAGTGGTACATGGAATCCATAAAAAATAAGATGTCATGCTGACAATATTTGTAAAGATACAATCTTCCAATTTAAAATAAACGCAATCCAAAATAAAGACATTTGTTCCCTCTATGCCAACCTAATCTGATCATTCTACCAAAAACTATACACCTTCAGTGATCTCCACGCGCCCCGTTAGATCCTCCTAACATAGCTCCAGTCAAGCATTCCCATCTACATTCCCATCCATAGGGTACAAACTGGTAGGATTGTCCTGGTTCTCATTTGAGGGCAAAACCCAGATTTCCACAATAGTTGTAAAGGGTCACCAACCAAAATTAACAGTTAACACATAACATTTAAGTTTTTAAATGCACAAATAACCTTTCCACTTAGCATGCACCTTAAAAGGGTTTTCCATATACTAAAAGTTCATACAATGCTTACCAAATGAAAATGAAATCAAAATAAGTCTCAAATCAATCAAGAAATAAACAACAAACCAATCCATTGATGAATCAATCGAGCAATCGATTATCTAACTCAAAATAAGAATTTCCACTAAGCAAATCGATTGGGAAATCGATTGCTTGAAGGTGTTTTTGTAAAATCTGTACTCTGGGCTTAAATCAATCGATTGGCAAATTGATTGTTTCAATATATTTTCAAGATTCAAGAAAACAGGAAGCATACCAATTGATTGCCAAATCGATTTCTGAAATGGTTTTGAAAAACAGATTACAAAATCGATTGACAAATCGATTTTGTCAAATTAGCGAAGTCCCTGTAACTCATCAAATCGATTGGGAAATCGATTTTCCTGCTTATTCTTCCAAAAATACATAAACTAATTCAATCACATTCATACACAACTCTAAATCTTAACACTTCGCAATTCCCACACAATCACCATGACAAATTGGGTTTCGAAATAGTTTTACAATCCATCACACTTACACACGATAATCAATACATAACACTTAACAATTCCAACACAATTACCACGACAAATTGGGTTTCGAAATAGTTTTACAATCCATCACACTTACACACAATAATCAATACATAACACTTAGCAATTCCAACACAATTACCACGACAACTTGAGCTTCGAAATAGTTTTACAATCAGTCACACTTACACACAATATCAATACATAACACTTAATCATAACTTGATTCAAACACGACTCGTATGCCAAGCACCCTAATGCAATGCGTATATGCCAAAATGCATGGACTCGGAATTCCAAACCAAAACCCTCCTCAAAGGGCTGTAAATCATAATTGTACTGCCTATCGCAGGCCGAAGTAACAATTACCGAGGTGCCACCTATCACGGGTCTGCACAATTTACTAAAAAGCGTAAACCATAAACCATAAACGTACTGCCTATCACGAGCCCGTACCATTTACCAAGGTGCCACCTATCACGGGTCTGCACAATTTACAAAAAACCGTCAATCGTAAATGTAACGCCTATCACGGGCCAAAGTACTATTTACCAAGGTGCCACCTATCACGGGTTTGCACAATTTACAAAAACGTAAACCATAAATGTACCGCCTATCACAGGCCAAAGTACTATTTATCAAGGTGCCACCTATCACGGGTCTGCACGATTTACAAAAAGAATGAAAATGCATGAGCATATACTGACTCCATCCACAACAATCGTTCAGAAAATGCAGATATTAAAAGATTCCCCATTTTTAATACTCATTTAACTTAAACGATTTTCACAACAAACATTAAGCAAACAGAAATATTAATAGATTCCCCATTCTTAATACTCTTTTAACTTAAACGATTTTCACAACAAAAATTAAGCAAACAGAAATATTAAGAGATTCCCCATTCTTAATACTCTTTTAACTTAAACGATTTTCAAAACGAACATTAAGTAAACAAGACATTAAGAGATTCCCCATTCTTAATACTCGTTTAACTTAAACGATTTTCAAAACAAACATTAAACAAGGACAAAAATAAAACCTTAATTTTATTTATAAATAGATACTCAATGTTGAAGAAGAAAATCATTAAAAAATAAAAAAAACTCAAAATTCTAAATTCATCTTAGAGTTCAAATAGACAAATACTTGTTCGAATGAGAAATATTTTCTAAGTATTTCTCTTATAATGTGATAGTCATTGTTATAATCAGCTTGTTAGAAGCAACTACTCAAGTTCCAAACTTTTGTATTCAAATCCGATAATGGTGCTATTATGCCTTCAACAATCTGGAGTTGTTAGGTTGTATGGAGAATACTTGACTTCTAGGGTCAAGCTGTTAGGTGTAGCTTTAACAATCTGGGGTTGTAAAGTTGTGTGGAGCATATTTGGCTTGTAGGGTCAAGGTGTTAGTGTGCCTTCAACAATCTAAGGTTGTCAGGTTGTGCGGAGAAGACTTGGCTTGTAGGGTCAAGGTGTTAATGTGCTTCAATAATCTTATGTTGTTAGGTTGCATGGAGAAGACTTAACTTATAAGGTCAAGGTGTTAGTGTGCCTTCAATAATCTTAGGTTGTCCGTTTGTGTGGAGAAGATTTGGCTGGTAGAGTCAAAGTGTTTGTGTTCCTCAAAAGTTTGAGGTTGTTAGACTGCTTGAGAAGACTTGGCTTGTAGGGCCAAGGTGGTTAGTTCCTCATGTGTGGAGTTGCCAGATTGTTTGGAAAGACTGACTTAGAGGGTTAGGTGCTTAGTAATTCAAACATTTGAATTAGTAGATTAAAGCTTTTTGAATGAGGGGACTGAATGTTGCCAAGTTAGTGGTGAACCATGATAGATCTATGTGTCCAATTATTTATGTTGCTTTCAATGTTTGCTGCATCTAAATTCAATTGCTTCTTATCTAAGTAATTCATAAAAACCAAACAAGATGGTGCACTGGTCCATCTTTGAACCTTCATCAAATTAGCAAAAACTTATCAATTTTGTCAAACATAATTCAACTCCTTTTTCGTGTTCGCACCTTTAGGGAGAACTCAACATTTTATTGGAAATTCAGATCCAATAGACTCAAGATGGTGTACTAGTCCACCATACCGAATACACCAAAAAACTTATCAAAAAGTTCAAATGGATGAGGGCAAACCCATGAGCACTTCAATGTACTCAACTTGCTAACTTGATAAAGATGATTCAAGAACACGAGTTGATAAAAAACCTTTAGTGGAATGATTCGATCACTCTTATACTTAATTGCTTCAAGACCAAGCATTCGTTTTACTGTCTACCTCCGTGTCAGATTTCAGTCAGACCCAAGAGAAGCTCACCTAACAACATTCAAGAGAATACTCTGATACCTAAAAGACATTACCAACTTAGGGCTATTTTATAAGAAATCATCATATTACAAGTTGGTTGGACTTTGTGATGCTGAATATGTAGGTGAAAATCTTGAAAGGATAAGCATTATGGAAATTGCACTTTTCTTGGCAACAATCTGATATCATGGTCCAATAAGAGGCAAGGGACAATTGCTTTTCAAAAGCAGAGGTTGAATATTTATCAGCTACTAATTGCAGAACTCAACTTTTATGGATGAAGCATCAATTAGAAAATTACTAAATGTTTGAAAGTCAAATTCTTATATTTTGTGACAATACTTTTGTCGTTTGCTGAACCAGAGGTTCAATTCTACACTCTAGAGCCAAACACATTGAAATCAAATATCACGTCATCATAGATTTTGTTCAAAAGGGAATCCTAGACATCAAATTTATCAACACTAATCATCAATGAGAAGATATCTTCACAAAACTCCTTGTTGAATACGGGTTCCTTTTTATTAAAGAAAATACGAACCTTGTTTACATTTCTGAATGATGTTCTGATTAGTATATGACATGCCTTCGATATTTTATAATTTTGCATTTTCTTTTAAATGTCCTTTAAATATTTCATATCTTGTTCCTTTTCATACATGTCTTTGATACATTTTTACTCATTTTTGTCTGATGACAAAAAGGGAGAAAAGAAAATGTTTTGTAGAATAATTTTTTCTCATATGCTTTGATTAGCTATTTTACATGGGGGGAATATCTTTTGAAACAAATCATATATGCTCTAAGTTAGGGGGAACACATGATTAAACTACGCTTTATTTATTTTATATTTTATTATTCAATAGTTCACAAAAATAAGGTTTGTCATCAACAAAAAGAGGAAAATTGTTATAACTAAGATGGTTTTGAAGAACAATTCTTTTCTAGTTGTGTTGATGAAAAAAGGAAGTTTGTGAGAACAATTAAATGTACTAATGTTCTAAATTAAGTGGGCAGAAAAATAGAACAACCAGCTACATTCCAGACCCATGAACAAATTAGATGAAATGGTAAAATCATAGGAAAACAACAAAATAAGAGGGAACAAAAAAACATGGGAAACAATAAAATTAGAGGATACAATATAACCAAATGAAACACCAATATCAAAGGATACACACTAATATGAGGATACCTAATAATCAGAGGAAACACACTAATAAGAAGAAACACACAGATCAAATAATATGCAATGATATGAGATAACACAATGATTAGAGGAAACACGTAGATAAGAGGAAACTGATGACTCTTCATCATATGCATGTTTTCCCACTGTTTTAGTCTTATTTATCTTCAATCATTTGTTAAATTAAGGATTTATTTGATATATTTTGCTGATTTTTGTTCTTTGAATTAATAAAATATTTTGTGTTTTTATTTTATTGATTAAGTAGGAATTTTTCATAACTTTACATTGCATTGTGTTTTAAGTGCAGTGTTGAATTTTGGTGAGAAATCAACATGAACTATGTAGAGTATCTCCGACATATCTAGAGTTGTAGATGTCCAATTGGAGTCAAACCAAGTGCTAATGAAAGCTAAGATCCACAGCCACAACTTTCATGATTACACCGGAACCAAATTCAAACTCGAAAAAGGAGAAAAATGCAAAATACGTCAGACAACAGATGTTGTGTGCCTGGAGCGTGCCATCCGCGCCTGAGGCGTATTAACAGCCTTTCAGCACTGTCCAGGCGCGCCTGGAGCGCAAATTATGCGCCTGGGGTAGTGGGATTGTGATGAGGCGGTACTTATCCCCTAGGTACGGGGCTCGAATCCCACGAGGAACAAAAACTCGCCAGGATTTCCAATTTGAGGAAAGGGGGGGGGGGCGAGAAGATCGTGAAGTAACATTGTCGGTAACGCTGGAGGATCGGGGTGTTACAAAAAGCATATCGAAAGGCAGCTCGAGAAAGGAGACAAAGGGAAAGACATTTAGTAGTGGAAGAAGAGGTTCTGGGTGATTTCGTCATATTTACTGAGATGGCCGATCCACCACCACCAGAACGTACTCTCGGAGAGTATGGGAATCAAAATAGAAATCGTGCTCAATTGCCCATCCATCACCAACTGGTTACATCAACAAGTTTGTAATAAGTTCCGCTCTATACCGATAGTTGAAGGAAATTCATTTTTCCGGTAGACATAACGAAGACGCCAATAGACATCTCACAAATTTCTTTGAATTAGGTGAAAAAGTGAAAGTAGATGGTTTGTCTGAGGAATGCAAGAAAATGAAACTATTTCCATTCTCATTGACAGATGATGCTAAGGAGTGGTTTCATTCATTTCCTACCGATAACATCACCACATCGGATGACCTTGAAGATAAGTTCTTGGAACAGTATTTCCCCCAGCTATGTTCGTAAGAAAGAGGCAAGAAATCGCCAATTACAAACAGAAAGAGGGAGAATCTCTTTGTGACACTTATAGGAGATTCAAAAACTTACTAGTCGGATGTCCTAATCATGCTTATGATGACACTGCCCAAATGCAAATATTCTGTAATGGTTTGAGGTTGAGCACTAGAATTATGTTGGATGCCACAGCAGGTGGATCTTTGAATTACAAGACCGCAACAGAGGTACGAAAGATTATTGAGATCATGGCATCAAATGAACAAATGATGTTGTATGACATGGGTGGTGGGTCAACAAGTGGTGTATTGGAGTTAAATGTTATGGATGGGTTGGCTCCAGGTAGGTTATTCTCAAAGATGGAAGAGGTTATCGCCACTGAGATAAAGAAGGGAACGACAACTCTAAATACACAACCCCAAGTGGCCCTTATCAAATTACTAAAGCATACTAGTTGTAACCTTTGTGGGGGAGCACATAAAACTGGAATTTGTGAAGCACTGGATGACAATGAGGTAGAAGAACTAGAACAGGTGAATTTTGTGAGTAATAACAACAGGCATAATAACCCCTACTCTAGTACGTACAACCCTGGTTGGAGAAATCATCCAAATTTTTCTTGGAGAGATCAACAAGGTGGATCTCAGGGTCAACAAGTAGCTCAAACAAACCAACTCCCACCTAGAAAGGCTACTTGGGTGAGTGCTATAGAGAAACTAGTTACAAGCACAAGTTCTTTCATTGAAGAGTCAAGAGACATCCAGAAAAATAACTTTGCATCAATAAAGAATCTTGAGACTCAAGTGGGTCAACTTGCTCAACAAATGACACAAAGAATGTCTGGAAACCTACCTAGTGACACAGTTCTGAATCCATGAAACAATGTTAATGCAGTGACCACGAGGAGTGGCAAGGTGAGTGAACAAGTACCACTTGAAGCCAAATAGAGTATAAGTACTTTGACTTCAACCCACCTGGAGGAAATGGTCATACCAACATTAGTTGAGGAGCACATCACTTTTGAAAAGGAGGAAGAACCTGTGGTACAAAAAAGGGAACCACTGTCAAAACCAGAAATTCGACTTCTATTCCCTCAAAGTTTAAGAACGGAAGAAACTGAAAAACAATTTGGTAAGTTTCTTGATGTTTTAAAAAAATTATAGATTAACATTCCTTTTGCAGAAGCACTAGAACAAATGTCGACATATGCCAAGTTCATGAAGGAGATTCTGTCGAAAAAAAGAAAAATTAGTGGTGAAACAGTTATGCTTACCGAAGAGTTCAGTGCTATACAACAAAGGAAGCTACCACCGAAGCTCAAGGACCCTGGAAGCTTCTCAATCCCGTGGAAAGGTCAAAGACACATAATTGATGTTACAGTTTGCAGATCGCTCAATAAAACATCCCTATAGAGTGGTGGAAGATGTGTTGGTTAAAGTGGATAAGTTCATTTTTCCAGTGGATTTTGTGGTACTAGACATGGAGGAAGACAATGACATTCCTTTGATTTTGGGGAGACCATTCTTAGAAACAGGGAGCTATGATTGATGTAACAAATGACACCTTAACCTTAAAAGTAAACAAGGAAACCGTCACTTTTAACATTCTAAAAGCCATGGAACACTCAAAAGAAAGAAAATGGTGCAATCGAATTGAGATCTTAGATGAGATAGTCAACGAAGAAATAGAGCATCAAACACCCAACCTGCCATTAGAAAGAGTGTTATGCCTACCCCAAGATATTGTTAAAGAAAGTGAAGATCCAAACATGAAAGAGGTTTTGGCCATGTTAGAAACATCACTATCCTATTCCCCTTGTTTTCCTACTAGATAGGAGGAGTTGAAAGGGAATGAAGATAAGCCCTCGGAGAAAAAGACACCACTGATTGAACTCAAGCAGCTGCCTCTTCATTTGAAATATGTATTATTGGGTGAAGAAGAAAAAAAATTCAGCCATAATAAGTGCAAGCTTAAGTGAGTTACAAGAAGAAAAGTTATTGAGAATTATGCGGAAGCATAAGGGTGCCATGGGTTGGTCCCTTGAGGACTTGAAGGGAATAAGTCCAACTTTTTGTATGCACAAAATCCTAATGGAGGACAATCACAAACCGGTAGTACAACCCCAAAGGAGATTGAATCCAATAATGAAAGAAGTGATCAGGAAAGAGGTGGTAAAACTCCTAGAAGCAGGTTTCATTTACCCAATTTCATATAGCTCTTGGGTGAGTCCCATCCAAGTTGTACCAAAAAATGGGGGAATGACCGTCATCACAAATGAACAGAACGAGCTAATTCCTACTCGAACGGTTATAGGCTGGAGAATGTGTATTGACTATAGAAGATTGAATAGTGCTACAAGGAATGATCATTTCCCACTCCCTTTCATTGATCAGATGCTTGATCGGTTAGCTAGACATGAGTATTACTACTTCCTATACGGCTATTCAGGATACAATCAGATAGATGTAGCACCCGAGGATCAAGAGAAATCTACATTCACATTTCCGTATGGGTATTGGCTTATCGAAGAATGTCATTGGGCTGTGTAATGCGCCCGCCACATTTCAAAGGTGCATGATGTCCATATTCTCTGATATGATTGAGAAACATATCGAAGTATTTATGGATGACTTTTTTGTCTTTGGTTCATCTTTTGATTATTGTTTGATTAATCTATCTCTTGTATTAGAAAGGTGTGAAAAATCCAACTTGGTCCTGAATTGGGAAAAATGTCATTGAATCTCCCACAAGGGATCAGAGAATATTGTGGTTGACCACCTATCTCGATTGGAGAAGGTTGAGGAGAATGAGGACATTAGACCGATTTGAGACCAGTTTTCTGATGAGCACATCTTCGCCATTACCAAGGCACCTTTGTTCGCCGACTTTGCTAATTTTAAGATAGGCGAGACAATTCCATCGGATTTCACTTACGAACAATGAAAGAAGTTCATCCACGATACCAAATTCTATGTATGGGATGAACCCTTTCTGTAAAAAGAGG
The DNA here is from genome assembly GCA_037974875.1 of Cicer bijugum. Lineage (NCBI taxonomy): Eukaryota > Viridiplantae > Streptophyta > Magnoliopsida > Fabales > Fabaceae > Cicer > Cicer bijugum. Next base: position 240,706 of record JBBPBT010000215.1, read on the forward strand.
AGTGGATGGGTTGTTGCAAAGGTGTGTGCCCGAGGAGGAACAAGAAAAGGTATTGTAGCACTGCCACGACTCTGAGTATGGGGGTCATTTCAGTGGTGATCGAACTGCAGCAAGAGTTCTCCAATCGGGGTTATTTTGGCCTTCATTGTTCAAAGATGCATTCAATTAGGTGAAGAAATGCGATCGATGCCAGCGCACCGGTAACATTTCAAAATGGGATGAGATGCTGCAAAGTCTTGTATTAGAAGTAGAAGTGTTTGATGTGTGGGGTATTGATTTCAAAGGTCCATTCCCATCGTCATATAAGAAAGTTTATATTTTGGTGGTGGTGGATTATGTCTCAAAATGGGTCGAAGCAGTAGCAACTCCAACTAATGATTCAAAACAGGTCATCTCATTTTTCAAGAAGAACATATTCACCCGTTTTGGCGTGCCTCGAGCATTGATTAGTGACGAAGGCACTCACTTTCTAAACTGCAAAATGGAATACCTTCTAAGGAAATATAATGTGCGTCATAGGGTGGCAACCCCATATCACTCACAAACTAATGGGCAAGTTGAAGTATACAACAAGCAGCTTAAATGAATCATAGAAAAGACAGTGAATGCCTCACGAAAAGATTGGTCAACAAAACTTGATGATGCACTTTGGGCCTACCGAACAACTTTTAAGATCTCCCTTGGTATGTCGTCGTATCAAATTGTGTATGGTAAAGCTTGTCATCTGCCTCTCGAACTTGAGCATCGAGCATTTTGGGTGACGAAGTACTTAAACTTTGACTTGGGCAAGGCTGGCAAGTCAAGAACTCTTCAGCTTCACGAGTTAGAGGAATTCCGGATTTTCGCTTATGGAAATACCAAGATATATAAAGAAAAAACCAAGAAATGGCCCGACAAAAAAGTTAAATTCAAGGAATTCCAAGAAGGAGAACTAGTTCTCCGATTCAACTCAAGATTGAAGTTGTTTCCTGGAAAACTAAAGTCAAGATGGTCGGGTCCTTTCAAGGTAATCATGGTATTTCCACACGGTGCCGTAGAGTTGAAAGATATACACTTCGATCGGATCTTCAAGTTCAATGGACAAAGACTCAAATCATATTTTGGGGAAGAGTCAAAACTTTCGATGGAATCCATCCATCTGGTCACCATTTGAAGAGTGAAATGTCAAGCTCAGGACACTAAACGAGCGCTTATTAGGAGATAACCCAAATTCATATCCTTTTCATTTTAGTTTTATTTCACTCCATTTACTTTCAATTTTAGTTTTTAATTACTAATTTTATTCATTCTTGATGTTTAGAATAAGCAAAGAATCATAAAATATGTTGGGGATTGATTTTACAGTTGAGATGGGTCTTACATGCGCCTAAAGTGCATATAGTGCACAAGAAGCGCATTTCATTAGTTTTGGTTCTGTGAACACGCGTCTGGAGTGCAGAACGTGCGCTTTAAGCACATTTAACAGGTCTGGAGTCTGTAAACGCACGCCTGAAGCACGCCCCATGCGCTTGAAGCGCATTTCCTAGGTTTTTCCCTTTGTCAACGCGCGCCCCATGCGCTTGAAGCATATTTCCCAGATTTTCACCTTTGTCAACTCACGACTGAAGTGCGCTCCATGCGCTCGAAGCGCATTTCCCAAAAATTGCCACTAACTTAAGCACGCCTGGAGCACACCCCTTGCGCTTGAAGCGAACTGCTAGGCTTTAAAGCCCCTATCCTCTCACATAAAATGCCCCTCCTTCATTTTCACTTCTCCAAACCTTCCTCCATTATCATCGAAGGTCAGTTTCCATCTCTTCACACAATCTCAAGAATTGTTTCATCCTCAAGTAAGTTTTCCTCTCCTATCCAACATTCTTTCATCCTCAAGTAAGTTTCCCCAATTCCTAATATCAACTCCTTCTTGTTCACTGATGCATGTGGGTTCTTTAAATTCGAATTTGTGTTAATATTCAAAGTTGTTCATACATGCATGTTGGTTTTCTGAGACCGAATGGGGGTTAATGTTTGCAAGATTGGGGATTGTTCATGCTTTTTTATGCTAGCATTCCAACTGTCTGATAAAATGTCACAACCATTTTTATGCTTGCATTCCAATTGTTTGTTAAAATGACACAACCAATTTTGAACCTTAGTTACTACAAAATGTAGGCTTGCACTCCAACTGTTCGAGAAAATGACACACCCAATGTAAATGCACTATTATCATTTATAATTTTGGTGAACAAACTCATGGCCATGTATGATGTTATTTTTCCAAGGGGGACGATGCCTAAATTAATTAGATCTAACTTGGAATATTCTAAACCTTGGGTGTGAATACTTATTTTGCATGACCTAATGGCAACCCAACACAAAGCAAAACGAACTAAGGTTGCAACTACATCTTCCGCCCCACAGCATGATGCATTCTTATTCAAGACCATGGCAACACATGAATACCATGCCAAACTCCCTATAGTCCATAAGTTTGTAAGTGAGAAAAATGTTCACTTAGAAGACGATGAATTTGTTGACATCCAGGTGATGGTTGCTGCCAGAGGATGGGATAAGCTGACCACATTTGTCACCACAATGAGCAAATCATTAGTCGTGGAATTCTACTCTAATGCCTTTGATCTAAAGTTTGACCAACCATTTCCACATGATCAATTGGTGAGTTATGTGAGGGGAAAAAGGGTACCCTTCACACCTCAAGTCATCAATGAAATTTTTGGTTTACCGAACTATAATGATTGTCGTTTTCAAGCTATGGAGGACTACCTTATATAAGTAAGCACACGGGAGATCCTACACATTTTATGCAGACCAGACACAGATTGGGTACGAAATAGAGATGGTTCAGTTTGGAAATTGCGCTCATTGGATCTCACCCCAATTGCCAAAGCATGGAGTACTTTTGTCCATCATACGTTAATGCCATGATCTAATGTGCCAGATATAACATTTCAAAGAGCATGTCTACTACTTGCTATCATACAAGGCGACATAATTAATGTGGGCATGTTACTAGCCAATGATCTTCGGAGAACAACAATTCTTGATCCCCTGATAGGCTACTTCCATCACGCTTCCCTGATAAGCAAATTACGTGAGCAGGTAAGAGTGTTACCAAAACAGGGGGAAGAAATGGTGAAACCTGCTACTCCAATCACTGCTAAGTGGATAGAAAAACACTCTATGAGCCCGACAAACCATCCTGTTGCCCCACAAGCAGCAATTCCAATAGAGGAAAATATTGAACCATAGGAACCACAACACCATCCTCCACATCCATCACAACCTTCCACCGAAGACAAATTCGGTAGACTGGAAACTCTAATGGAAAGATTGATGATTGATCAATGAGATAGATAAGCCAAAATAGAACTGGGGATGACCAATCTATATCGAGCATTCGCTTATTCTAAACAGACACCAGGAGGCATGTTTTATGCTGATCTACTTGAACCTCACCAATATACTAGCGACCATAGCAGAACAGGAGCAGATGATCTAAACGAGAATCCTTGAATTACTAAACTAAGAGAAGTTTTCTTTCTTTTTTTTTGTTTCTTTTCTTTTCTCGTTTTCTTTGTTGTTATTCTAGTCTATTTGATTTTCTTTCCTTGTTCTTGTTTTCTTTGTTTTATGATGAAAAGTTGTAATAACTTGCACTTGATCTTAAAGTTTCTGTTTGGGATTTCGAAAGTTAAATTTCATTTCTTAGATTATGTAATTGCTCAAGTCGACAACCCTTCTTAATTCATACATTCTTGATTACTAAATGGTTGCAGAAGGCTAATATGCCATCAATTTTCAAAAATAAAATTTTAACTTTTCAGAGGCATGTTTGGTATTATTTTGATTGTTCATACTCTCTCTTAATATCATAGCTATGAGTTTTTTTGAGTCTAAACACTTAAATTCTTCGTTGTGTGATTATCCAGACATGTGTTATTCCTTCAGAACTTGCACTAATTCTGACATGCATCACTTGTAATTTATGCATACATTGAGGCAATTTTATTTGGTTGTTTGAGCCTTTCTAACTACCCTATGAAAATGTTATCTTTTGCTAGCCCCTTTGAGCCTTGCTCCTTTATATCGGTTACCAGCCACATTACAAAACAAAGACCTTACTTTAACTACATCACCTTACTTGGAGTTGCTCATGGGATAACAACCTTTTAAGTTTGGGGTGGTGATTCTCACAAAAAGAAAAAATAAAATAAAATAAAATATTCAGTTTATGTACTTTGATAAATAATATCTTCTTGGTTCTTTTGTCAATGTTTGAGAATCTCCAGAATGAAAAGGTGAAGAAAAAAAATGGTAAAATAATTTGGAAATATATGCCTAACTCTAAGTAGTAAAGCCTACTATCCCAAAATGTCCTACCCTTACCTAAGCCTCATTACAACTCAAAAGTCCTCCAAAAATGTATGTGTTTGTTGCACTGTGATTGCTAACTAGAATTCTTTCAAGTCTATGGTAGCGTGATACATATTCTAGGATTTGAGTGATAAATTCATAACCCATCTAAACACTTGAGAGAAATTTTGACGGGATTGTGTGAAGAGAGAGTTGAATTTGATAAATAATTGTCAAGGTGTATAAATCTTGTTGTTTTTTTAAAAACAACCGTAAAGCTTGATGAATGTTCTGCAGTAGCAACAACTTTGAGAATTGAGTTTGATTTGATTAGAGAAATTGAATTTAAATGTGCTTTTAATTGTACCAAATCTGAAATTAATTGTTGCTTAGGGACAGGCAATAGATTAAGTTTGGGGTTGTGATGACCCTTCATCATATGCATGTTTTCCCATTGTTTTAGTCTTATTTATCTTCAATCATTAGTTAAATTAAGGATTTATTTGATATATTTTGCTGATTTTTATTCTTTGAATTAATAAAATGTTTTGTGTTTTTATTTCATTGATTAAGTAGGAATTTTTCATAATTTTACATTGCGTTTTGTTTTAAGTGCAGTGCTGAATTTTGGTGAGAAATTAACATGACCTATGTGGAGTATCTCAGCCATATCGGGAGTTGTAGATGTCTAATTGGAGTGAAACCAAGTGCTAATGAAAGCTAAGATCCATAGCTACAACTGTCATGAAGACACCAGAATCAAATTCAGACTCGAAAGAGGAGAAAAAAATGAAAAATACGTCAGACAACAGATGTTGTGCGCCTAGAGCGGGCCATCCGCACCTGAGGCACATTTCCAGCCTTTCAGCACTGTCCAGGTGCACCGGAAGCGCAAATCCTGCGCCTGGGGTGCGTGACGCGCATCAACATTCATAAAAACTCTATTTTTTACTGTTTAGGGAGCTTTTTGACTCTTGGGAAGTTGGAAGACTTGTGCCCTAGCATATAAACTCGAAGACGACCGTTTCTAACGCCATTGGAGCAGTTTAATCAAGAATCATTCATAAATCTTTCTTGTAATTCTTCTCTAATCTCTATCTTTTATATCTTTATCATGAGTACTTAAACCCTATTTGTTTGGGATGAGTATAACAAGATGAAACCCTTATTTTTCTGATTTGATTTCTAGTTATATGAATGAGTTTATTGAATTATTTTTCTCATCTCTGTGCTTAATGCTTTTTATTGCTTGATCAACATTAAAATGTTTTACGATTCGTATTTTGAGATGAGAAATGCTTGATCAACATTAAAGTGGACTTTACGAATGCTTGAGATGAGAAATTCATGAATTTGTAGTTTAGGGATAGATGCAGGTCATGAAACCAATTAAATTAGTTGCAAAACAATAGTTTAAAAAGAGGATTCATGTACGGTAATGCTTAATTCTAATCTTAAATCTACTAAGGTATTAGGGGTTACTTTGGAATTAAAGGTTCTCTCACTAAGACATTAGGGCAAGAATAATAAAGAGAATTCAGTAATAATTCAATAAAGGAATTCAGTAACTACGATCAAATTAGACACCAAGGTTGGATTCGAAGTGAAACTCATCCCTAACATTTTTCTCATTATAAAGGCTCAATTTTATTATTATTGTTAATTTCAAATATTATTTCAATCAAATTGGGAACCTTTTATTCAATTGCAGTAATTAAATATAATTCAATAGTAAAACGCAATCCTTGAGTTCGACACTCAGTACTACCGTTTTATTATTACTTGCAACGATTTAGTACACTTGCTGAAACGCTATCAGAAACACAATGAATGTAGGAAACAACATGGGCAGAGGAAGCATACCTTTTGTTGGCTATGAAACACTCAGTTTGATAAAATCACTTTGATTCTAATATACAACATGTTCTAATAAGTTGTCTTTGCCTCTCAAAGTAATTCAACACATGTAGATTATTGACTTTGTCCCTATATTCATATATTGACATTTGAGTCTACGTCTGATAATTACAATATAACTATAACTTTTATACTTCAAACTCTAACAAAAGCCAATGCCTCTAACAAAAGTCAACGACTTTGACAAAAGTCAATGACTCTGGTAAAAGTCAACACATTAGATTTAATTTACAAAAAGACAATGTTTCTCACTAAAAGTCAACGCATCTGATGAAGGTCAAAGATTCTAGAAAATTATGTATGACTTAGAAGATGTGATTTTGATAAAATCTAGAAGATTCCATATTAGATTCTAAAATAGGACAAGCTTGTCTATGATCTTGATACTTGAAAATTTGCCTCTGATGTAGATTATGAAAGATGTAAGAACTTAGAAAAATTATTGGAAAAATACAAAGAATGTTCTAGTCGGTTATCTACCAAATTGAACCGAATGGAAATGTTGGCTAAGTAGCTTTTAATTGGCATTAGTGGTTTGCAAAGAAATCAACACTGACAACGACAATAACAAATTCAAAATCAACAGTAACGATAAAAAATGAAACAACAAGCATCACACAGGTTCACTTACATCAATACATAACTAAACAAAATTGAAACAAGGCAATGTTTCAATTCATACTGAAGCAAGACATTTGTTCCATAATTAAGTATAAAAAGGATTCTACTTTGGTTTAACAACACAACATGACAATATAAAACAACAATAATACACAACAAGATAATTGCAATTGAAAAAATCCTACAACACATCTTATGAAACTACTTTACAAAAATGGAGAAAATCTAAAACAACCAAGTTTGGATATAATAGATATCAACATCAAATACTTCAAAAAAAAATTATGAATTTGGAACTTTGAATAATATTTTATTTGATTATTGAGCCTTTGTACAAGCACATATTTATCTAAGTGCTAGATTATATTATACACATACATATCTTTTCATAGAGAGTCAAACACAAACCAAACAAACACTTGTAAATTGGTTATTGTATTTGCCTCAACGTGTTGCAGTTGCAACCAGAAGGTTGAGTAGACTTAACTAGGCGAAATTAAGTAATCTTTTGAGCATATCTTCCTTATTCAAGATCAACAAATATCTTCACAAAAAATAAACCTTGAAAGATATGGTTTGGGAATATGACCATTGAAACTTGATTAATTCCAAAGTGAATCTTTAACCAAATCTTTTAGAATGGTCATATGTGAGAATGTCCAGATAATACGTGGAAATAATTCACCTTGAATCTTCTAAGCGTATCTTTCTTGTATGAGGTCAACATAGATTTTCAGAAAAAATAAACCTTGATAAATATGGTTTAGGAAAATGGTTGTTGAAGCTTGATTAATTTCAAAATGTATCTTTAATTAAATCTTCTAAAATGATTTTGTGCAAGAATGTCCAAATAACGTTTGAAAATAATTCACCTTGAATCTCCTTTCATATGCTTGTTTAAGAGAAATAGGAATAGGAACATATCAGAATATGTTCTTGGACCATCTGAATTATAAAATAGCTCAGTCTTCATAAAGTATTGACTTTCTATCAAAGTTGTTTGCTTTTTCATCATATGATAACTTGATCATTAAATTTAGATATTGTGTTGCTAAGTTCAAATAGTTAGAGGCATAGGTAGATATCGTTTCTTTCATTTTCTGGTTCTATTTACTGCATGCTCAATGAAATTATTAATGTAATAAGTTATTCTCACAAAGTACCTTTGTTATTATCAAAATATGATGAAGTAATTGTTCCTAGAATCAACCTAGTTCCAACAATGATATTGATAATAATGTAGCTAAAAACAAGTTGTGCGTCAATGATCTATATTTGTATATTGAATACCAACTCATATATAAAAAATTTATTTTCTTAAAATTGGCTATCAAATGATTTTTCAAAACCTTTTTCAAAAACTCAAATGATAAACATCTCATATCTATTTGTTCAGAAATTACATTGTTGCCTATAACGAACAATGTCATGGTTCTTTCGATTATGTTATCTTGTGTACATGAGTAACTTACATAGTTCTCAACACTAAAAGAAATTAGTATTAATTATGCTAAATACTACTTGTAGTCCCTTAACTTAATTTCCGTTAACGTTTTAGTCCTTTATTTTTTTTTTCTCGATTCAGTCCTTTATTTTAATTTTAAATGAAAACTTAATCTTTTTTGTTTTAAAATGTCAACAATATTATCCTTATTTTTTGCAAAATTTCAAAAAATTCATCAAAAATTTCAAACAAAATCCATAAAATTAATTATCATCCTCAATATAATGCAATATCATCAAATTCATAACTTAAATCTTTAAATGAACTCATATTTTCATCTCTAACAACATCAAATAAAGAATGAATAATATGAGTTTATTTGAAGATTTGAGCTACAAATTTGATAAAATTTATTTTATATTAAAGAATATAACTAAATTTATGAGTTTTATTTGAAAATTTTGATGAATTTTTGTAAAAAAAAGAATAATATTGTTAACATTTTAAAACATAAAAAATTAAATTGTTACTTAAATTAAAATAAAGAACTAATTCGAGGGAAAAAAATAATAAACGACTAAAACGTTAACTGAAATTAAGTTAAGGAACTACAAGTGATATTTACCCTATTAATTATGTTAGTGAGTCATTGTTTTATGATATCACTTTGACATTAACTAAATATATTTGTTAAAACATTAATATGTTATTTAATAAATAGAGCAAATTTCTCAATTTTTAAAATCTAAGTCTAAAATTCACTTTTTGCCTCAACTTTTAAAATTTAGCCCTTTTTGGCCCTATGTTTTCAAAAATAGCACTTTTGACTCCTTAAATTTAGCCATATTTGCAAATTGGTAGACCTTTTGATTTTGACCAAATTTAAGCTGATGTGGACCAATATATTTTACTACCCATTTCTCCATGCAGGATTTACTTTAATTTTAGATTATTATTTATTTATTACAATTATAATTTTGAATAAAAAAATTAAGAAAAATGTTGAAATACCATTGGATTTAGGATGACATATTTTGTTTGGTTCGCTATCATACAATTCTCGTTCATGTTTTCAAGGCTTTGGTAAAGATTGTCTTAGCTACCAATCATGTTGCTTTGGTTAGGAGCCTTACTACAATGTCAATACCATGTTGAAAGTATGAATTAACATTTTCAAATTGGATGAATAATATCATTTAAAAAAAAATATAATTAATGAAAGAAAATTACAAGAAAAATTTAAGTCATAATCACATTGATTAAACAAGACGAAAAACCGATAAAGAAAATGGTAGTTGTTGAAAAGCATAACTCATCAAAGTATTCAATCTATTGTTATCATTTAAAAAATTTCTCATGTTTGCACAATTCTCACTCAAATCAAATCAATAACTCCAATCTTAATAGATTATCAAATGTTAATTTTGATAAACAAAGTTTAATCATTCAGGAAAAACATATAATAAAACATATATAGAGTGAAAAATATTTAACTATCATAAAATATATAAAAGCACAAATGTAATTAAAAAAACTTAACTAACATAACATAAAATATATAGAAAATAATAAATGTTTGACTACCTTATAGTAAAAACACATAACAAAGCCAATAGTAGTTAAACAATCTCAGAAGTACTACATTTTACGGTGCATAAGAAATTCCAATAAAAATTTGATATCATAAACCATTTGAAAAGAATCTACCAAGAACCATTGCGAGAAGTTAATAATTTTGCAAGACCAAAATTCCCTAAATTGATCCTATGTGCACGTAATCAAGTGATCATAAGAAAAATAAAAGATCCATTGACAAACATTAATATTTTTTAAATTTGATCAACTAAATGAAATTAATAAATCTTAACTACATATAATTAATATTAAATAATTAATATCCAACTCTTTTTCGAGTAATCTAACAATATGTTAGATATTCCGTTGGAAATGATGAAAATTAAATGGAATTGATGATAACATTAAATGTTGTGAATTGGAAAAAATAAGAAGTCCCACATAGGAGAGAATACACTCATTAATAACATTTATAAGGGGGAGGTATTGCACTTGGGTTGGGTCCCAAGGGTTACCCACAATTTTGTAAAGGAGGGAGAACACAAGCAAATAGACCATCACACGTGTGCCGCCGCCCGGTTCGGCCCGGCCCGGCCCAGTTCGATTCGGCTCGGCTTGGCTATGTGGTGTATTAATTATTTATTTTAATTAATTAAATACTTGCGTTCTGTCACAAGTTGGTGCGTTAATTACGTAACTTCCCTCCACCGAGTCAACATCAATAATAACCCTAAACAGGCTAATCTTCTGTAAGTACACCAAAAGCTCTTCGTATCTGAGGCTCGGCTATGTGGTGTAATTCTAGATCGGTTTTCTACAGTGTGTCTCGAAACGTCTTAAAGAGAGCGACCTAGTCCGTGACTCAACCCAATAATTTTAATCGGTGGCATTGTTATTTTTCAAAAGTATTTTTCTGAAAGAACATATTCTTTAAAATTATTTCTATAAAAATAACTCTATAGAAAGCGACTCACATTTTATTTTTTTGTACACAAAGCGAGTCACTCACATCTTTAACGCTCTATAGTTCAGAAAATTATGTTCTCGGTCTATTCGATAGGAGGGGTACTTAAATAAACTTCTGTTTGGCTGTCATTTACCAACTTTAATAAATGGACTAATAATGGAAGGACTTTACGTGTTGGTGCAGAAGTAAGGTATTTTTGGTTTAACTTTGATGTAAGGTTGGTAATCCATATATTCCATCATACAAAATGAGATGCACTCATGCATATTATCTTTTTTTGTTGAAAAGATGAGCTACACGCTTGATTCATTGATTCTATTTTCATCACACATCGTGAGAGATCTTCATAAAAAGCATCCAATATCATCCACAAATAACTTTGATAAGGACATTAAATAAATATCACAACAAATCAATCGAATATACTATTTGTTCACAACATCTTCATAGAAACACTTGTTAAAAAATAACAAGCTTCATTATATATACAACTAATGTAATTATAATTTTTTCTTCTTTACATAAGCATAAGCTAAATACATATTTTTTTAAAAGCTTTCTAAACATGCTTTGAATGAGTTGAGCATTGCAACTAAATATTTTGTCACAAAAAATTAATACAGTTAAATAAATGATTAACTTAGTTAAATAATTTGTTAAAATTTAAATAAACATTCGAAGTTAAATATTTGAAAATATGCTAAAGATATTTACCAAAGAAAAAAATTCATAAGTACTTACTTGAGCTAGATTTTAAAACTATCCAATCATGTCTCTGAGTCTTTGTACTATGATAAGGTTCTAATTAATGGACAAACATGTCACTTACGATTACCATATTTTCAGAAAATTTCTCTAATTTTTAAAGTCTCACTAAGTATATTCCTTTATCTTGACGTAACTATTTTTTTTTTTTATTTACATTAACTGTTACAAATCAAACCCCTGAAATCCATCGAAACATTTCAGTAATTTCTTCACCAAAACCATTAGTTTCAATTTCGAAATCTCCAACGCTAACGACGTCGTTTGGTCTAAAACTCCCACCGAAGAATCTTCCAGAATTTCTAAACGACATCAAGCTCGAGAGACTATCAACGTAATCCTTCAACCAGCTACCTTCACCGATCAAATTCGCCTGAGAAACAACCGGAACCTCCACTGCCACCGCCATCGCCGGTGCATCATCTTTCTCACCGGAAACAATTCTCCGATTAGTTTGACCGAACGGAATCTCAGCTTCCTCGTCGACAAAATACTCGAACGCGCCAACGGAGTATGATCTCCGGTCAGTTTCCCCGGTGACATTGTCAGATGCGGCGGTTCCACGTCGGCTGCTGCTTACATTCCCTATCTCGAGCCGGAAGCTGTTTCCGGAAGAAGCGGACGACGGCTGGCAAATCTTCATAAGCTCCGATTCGGAAGCAACGACGGCTGATCGGCAAAGAGGACAAGTGAGATTCGATCGGAGCCAAGTGTCGATGCATTCTCCATGAAAGGCGTGGTGGCAGAGAGGGAGGAGACGGAGGAGATCGTGTTGCTCGAACTTCGATAGACAAACGGCGCAGTCACCGGAGGCAGCGGAGGAAGATCGGCGTGTAATGGAAGAGAAGGAGAACATCGGGAGTGAATCGACGACGGAAGATGAAGTTGTCTCCGGCGAAATTCTATTACCGGAGGTGGAAGCTGGGGAGGATGACGGAGAGAAACGGCGGCGGAGGGAAATGCAACGGTTACGGAGGATGAAATAGAGAGTAAGGAAAATAGTAACGGTAACGGCGAAAACCGTTACGGTTATGAGAACGTTGTGCGAGGAAGAGTGGTTTGGTGAAGAATTGATGTTTCTCATTCCCACGGAGTTAAGATTAGAAGCAGAGGCCATTTTAATTTGTTACACTGAATTCTGTTTTTCTAGTGAAAAAGAAAAGAATGGAATAATGATGGCATGTAAAATGTGTGTGTGTGTTTGTGTATAGAGAGAGAGAGAGAGGAGGTGTTGAGGTTTGGTTGTTATGGTAAAGTTGGTGGAAGGCATTGGTGTGGTTCTTTTGGAATATGGGATTGAATAAACAGAACAAGTAATTGTGAGCAGGTTGTCTCTTTGGGACTGTCCTTGTCTTTTTCCCAAAATGTGCCCTATGCATCAAATTTCTTTTGTTGATTTGCTTCCTTCATATGTTTGGTCCCTTTTCATATTTCCTTGTTTTTGGTGTATAGGTCTCTTTACTTTCTTATAGATAAAAAATTGTTTGAAAAACTTATTAGTATAATTAGTTGCAATTTCTTTATCAAGAAAATGAAAATAATATAAGTATAGCGAGTAAATTACACTCATATCCTTAAACACTTCTTAAATAACATTATAAAAGAAACGTGTTTGATTCTTATTAGAATATTAGTATGTTTAATTTATGACGTTATAACAATATATTATTTTAATGATAAATAAGAATTTGCCTAACATGCAATAAATAACAACAGTTACATTCTCTCTAAATTTTAAGTAAACACCAACGTGTCTTATTTTTTTATTGAAAGTGAGAAAGACCTCCTTTACATTTAATAACGTTAATTATCGGTTACGTTCTTCACTTTCACTCACCTTCAAGGCCTCAACTCTCTTTTATTTGCAACTTGTTGCCTTTTATTTGGTTTAAGCCTCAGGATTTGATAATAACCTTCCGTAGAAGATGAAGGCAAGACAACTCACCATTCTGAGCCCATTACAATAGATCATTATCAACAAAGGAAAAATTATGTATGCATCGCACCTCCCAAACTCCACTTCGGGGAAGCTACAACATTCAATTTAAATAATATATTAAAAGAAGCAAATTATATAAGAATAATTAACATATGACACCAACTAAAGGATTTTAGAGCTTCAACACAGGCAGAAAGAAGAAGGGTTCATGGACACTCTAGTCAACTAATTTATGTGGAAGCTGAACATAATAAAACTTTTGGGTTTAGGGATGTTTTCTAACGGGAGATTAATAGTGTCAAAGTGAAGGGATGTTAGTGTTAAGTAAGAAACTAGAGGGGGTGTTTGCGATGTATAAGAATACTTCAAGGGATCTCAATGTAATTTGATCATTTAAATATTATTTATATCATGGTAATTGAATTTGTGATTTCCTCAACGTATTCAAAGACTTTTTGAAATAGTTTGAAAAGTGAGGATTTGTTACTTACATCGTGAAGAGAATAATACATTGTGAGGATGCCCTTGTCAATATTTTGAGCCTATTGATATATAGAACTTTTATGATCGGTTGTCCAAGATTTTTCTCATTTGTTAGTTGCATGTGTTAGAGGAGTCTCTACTCCTCACAAGTTTAGTTGTATTTTTCCTTTTTTTTATTTTTAAGTTTAGGCCCTAGTTCCTTCCAAAAAGAAAAAAGAAAAGCATAATGTTTGAAAGTCAAAAATACTTTTGTAAATAAAACAATCAAAAAGAGAAAATACCACAAAAATCTAAGAAAAGTAAAGAAAGAAAAAACTAATGTGAAGGTGAGTTTGTGTAATACCCCTGTCGTACAAGGATTTGTTAGCACCTAAATTTTCAATTTGGAGCGTAATGTTTATGTATTAGGTTTAATTGTTTTGGGGATTTGATTTCAATTCAAAAGAAAATAGTTTTGATTTTTAAAATTGCTTTATAAGTTAATGGTTAGAATTTTGCCGAAGTTTTCTAACAAAATTTTATTTTGTTTTGAGCAATTAGATAAATTTAACTCAATAATTAAAATTAAGATAAATTTCGTTTTTTATGAAACTTTAAATATGGCTCCTCAAACTTATTTTGTGGATTTTTTTTGAATGAGTTTATATCTTTCAGAGCTAAAAATATTAAACGATATAATTTTAAAGAGTATATTTTTCGTTTTTACCTCTTATAAAATTATTAAAATAAAAGGGATATTTCATATCGAAAAGATGGTTTATCTGAAAAGATTTTATTTACTTCATAAACTTTTTCTTTTGGATTTATTTATTTAAGGAATTTTTTGAAATGATTTATCTTTTTTTAAAAAAAATATCATATAAATCAGGATGTTATATTGTGATATTATAGTTTGATTGATCTTATATCAGATTGTTGGTTTGGGTGTCCTAAGATGATCGAGTGTGGAGCTTAGTAGTACTAAATCTATTGGGAGTCTTGCTGATTTAGCGTTTTGTCTATCCCTAGAGCAAAATAGTTGTGGTTATTTTGGTTGCTTTCGTGTGAAAGCTAGGGGTATTGTTAGACTTTTTGTGTAGTAGTATATTTACTGATGTGAGCTTAATTTGGGGAACTCAGTGCCTTTTGGGTTTGATGATCCTACCACTAAGACAAATAGCTTTTTAAGGCGAGAATTATGATTGAAGTGGTGATTCTGGTGGTACAAAATTGTTACTTGTGGTGAGACAGGCTGAAATAGAAAAGTGAAGTAAGGTTTATTAAAGTTAGATGATTGGTGGACTTTCTTCGACAAGACACACTAGAGTTTGCGAAGATGTTGACCTAAAGAAAACATATTAATGGTGGGAGTCGTAAAAAGAAGAGATATTAGTTATGTACATAAGAAGAAGTGTATGTAATGAGTGGTTGAATTCTACACCTGAATTAGTTAAGAGTAGTTGATTATGGTTGATGAGAATTGGGTCGCGGAAACACGTTGTAAAACCTTATGTGAACTTGAAGGAGTTTTTGAGAGTAAAGGTGAACTCGAGCATTCATACACTCAATTTCGTAGAAGTCGCCAATAAGTAGTTACTAAACACATGAAGGGAGGTTAACATGGTCGGACACAACTTAATTATAAAATCCTAAATTTTATAACAAACTATTTTATTAATAAAATAATATTTTCAATAATTAATTTGGTGTTAAAATTATTTTAGAATATATGTTGATTAATTTTCTTTATAGGTGTGTTTTCTAATTTTATACATATTGGATTAAATGAGTAATATAAATAACAAATACTATATTTTATTATATATATATATATATTTAAATAATCATATTTTATTGTAAATATTTTTAAGAATAAAATTTTATGTGATTTTGCATGTTTATGTGCATCAATAACTAATGTGATATTTTCTTATATGTTTGAATAATGTTAGGTGTGCATATATTTTATTTTAATTATTTCTAACTATTTCCTATTTTAGTTATTTATTTTATAAATAATTATATTCAGATAATAGTAATATTGTGTTTTATTTCCTTTATTTTCATATATTTGTTATGGCATGGTATTTTATATGTATTTATCATGTTTTTGACTATTCTCTAATTATAGTAGTATTTTAATGTCAGTATTTTAAAAAATAAATATAATTATATTGATTATTTTGAATACAAGAGTGTTAATTAATTATTAGTAATATGTTTTTTTTAAGTTAATTATTTTAGCTACTCTAATTTATAATATATTAGTTCTGAAATATTACTAATGTTTTGAAAATTAAATGATGTTTGGATAAATTTTAAAAATGAGATTAAATAAATATAAATTTTTATTTAGCAAAATAAAATATAAAAAAAAAATCAATGAATTTGGCTCATGTGGATGTAAAATAAAATAAAAAGTAAGAATCCGAGAAAGACTTATGTCGCCATTAGCGTGAAAGGAATAGAAAACACTACAACTAAACTATCATTGGGTACCGGTGATCGATAATTGCATTAGAATTTTTTTTCCATTTTTACCCAAATTTCATTATCCTATTTTCTTCATTGATTTAGTTAACTTAACACTCTTTTTCAGGTTTTTAACCCTCTAAATCTCTCTACTAAATCCTCAACTTCTCCATTTTATGGAGTTCGTTATTTTGTATCATTCTTCTTCACCGTAAGTCAGATTTGAGTGAAACCAACGACAAAAAGACCATGTGAACAATGCCTATATTATTTTCCAATTTAGGGTAACTTTACTTGACTCAATTTCGAAATTGACCATTTTATAGTGTGTTCTCATAATTTATCTATGATGTTTATCCATAAAATGTTGAGTTAAATCGATTGAAGGACAATGAGTCAAAGAACAATGGTTTTTTGTCTGTGGATTTGTATTTGTGTGTTAAAGTGTTGAAATAAGGTAATGGATGATATATCATTTGAATTCATGAGTATAATATATTGTGAGATATACGAGAAAACCGTAATTTTTAATAATTCATCTAGGACTTGTTATATACGATAATAGCCATTTGAGTCATGAATTAATTAGTTTGCGAATATGGAAATTGTGAGATTAAAATGTGGAATAGAAACATTTATAATGTGTTGATTGATTTAATTTCGTTAAATGTGTGATATTTGATATTATTGTAATATTTGATGTCTAATGAATTTTGTGCATATATTTGATTTGACGAATTTATGTGAGGAGATGATAAAATATGGACGCATTGTATGATATAAGTTTATGCAATGTTGATGATGTATGATTGATGACAGTGATGTTATAATTTTGTGATAGGATGATAAACCTTAAATAATGTATGGCGAGACATAATAATATATGATAATGATGGCGAATGAAAATTGAGATGTTATCAACTTGTGATGAATATATTGTTGTCACCCAATAGTTGATGAAGTATCGGTGATTTCAACTTATGCTAGAGATAATACTCTTAATGGAGTAGTATAACTGAATGAGTCTGATCGTGACGATCTACTATTGAGCCTTAAGGCAATAGTGTTAGACCTTGGGAGTATTCTGGTGGGGAATTCCTATGTGACTTAGAGGTAGCCCTTCAAATTTCTGGAGATATTTACCTCAATTTGTCGCGTATACGTGTACTTCAAAGTTAGAATGGTACCAAATTGTGAAGAAGTAGAGTCTAAACTCATGCATAACATTGCATTTTCTTGTGATTATTTTATTGTAGTTAATGTGTTTCGAAAGTGATAATAGTTTTTTTTAGATGATTTGATGCATCTTATAATGATATAATGATTTTACTTGAGTGACTTTGATGTTATAATATAATATTATTTTTCTTGATGTTTTGATATATCATAATGTGCTATGGTACCATTTATCATTATTATTTATGTGTTCTTCTTAGTTGTATCATATTAACAACATGATTTTGCAGTTCACTTCATTTGTTGTTTGTGTTTGACTGATTTGAGTATGTGTTTGCGAAATCACAATTATAACAAGTTAATAAGTCTTAAAGTTAAAGTTTGTGAAAAGCTCCACTTTTATAAGTGATACAAAAAATGATAGTTATAAGTTGTATTTTGCTTATTTAATTAGAAATGACTTTTTGTACGAAAATTTTATAAATACTAGTAAGTTTGTGGAATTAAATTAATTAGAAACTATAATTAAATCAAATTTATAGAGATTGTATTTTTTTATATGAAGAAAAAACTTTAAAGTATTTCATTTGTATTTAGAAAAATGTAATATGTTTGGGTGAAATCACCTCTTAACTTTTTTTTATAGTAGTAGAAAGAATCACAATGATTTTTGTTGGATAACCGTATTAGATTGTTAAAGTTTGCACTCAAGTTTAATAAATGTCATTTCGAAGGGGTAAAAATTTTGGTGATTTTAAGGAAACATTACGAAGAGATAGTTGTTTCCATATATAGGAGAAGAATTTTGATCTGCATGTTACGAAGTGAGATATTTGAAATAATGAAATGGCAGGTAAATTCGTCTCAAAGAATAAACTTATTTAATCTGGACCAAATAACTAAAACTTAATTAAATGCAAATACATGGTACTAACATCCAAGCTTATATAATAACATATATAATCTAAATATTCAAAGAGCTTTTAAAACAACTTTGTCACGTGTAAATAGTAACTCATATTTGATCTAGACTTCCAAAGAACAAATAGTTCTCCAATCAATTAAAATTCATAAATAAATGTTAAGCACAAGTTATACGATAAATGTAGGAAGATAATCTATTTGGATATAAACTAAATGCACTATGGAAAAAACTAAATGCACATTTTAAAATAACTATTTTAAGTTTTATCTTTAAAAAACTTATTAGATTTTATTTATATCATCTACTGTATAAAAAAGATGTAATACAAATTCCATAAATTTCAATTTAATTGTTAAAATATTAGCATTAAAGATATACTTACATTAAGTGTCATTTTTAGTAGGTGTTCTGAGCAGCAAGGATGCAACGAAAGCGAAAAATAGAAGCCTTCTTTATCCTCTTGTCTTCATTCACATGAAAAAAAGCCATATACACATTAACAAATAAAAAAATATAATAAAAAAAGAAAGATAATACTACACCAAAATTAACTTTCTAAATCGCACATAATATTATAAGTGCTATTAAAAGTTACAGGAACATTTGTTAGACTGGTAATTTTTGGAATAATTATTGCAATGTTTTCTCTGTAAATTAATCTTCTTTCATAGTACTGTATGATTATACGCTATACAATGCAATAAAAATTTATGTAAGTACTATAAATTAATCATCTTTCATAGCATTTTTTGATTAAACGCTACAAAGTATAATAAAAATTCATGTTTGCTAGTTACTCTTTCTATCTACACACTAAATACTCCATTTTTTTTTCTCAAAACAAATAACCAAATGCATGCTCCATCCTGCTCAATTCAACCCTTGTTGTCTCTCAAAACCAATGCTCTTTATCTCTTCGATTACTTGCTCAATGCCACTCATAGAGCCAATCAATTTTATAAAGATTATTATTTCTATTGTAAACTTAAATCATATATTCAATTTTAGTTTTATGAACAAGGCACTATTTATTATGTTATTAATTATATAGTAAAATAAAGTCTCTATAGTAAATAATTTATTTAATAAAACATCAAATGTGAGTTGTTTGTTAAATTTATTGAATATTATAACATTATTTTTAAAATATATGTATTCAAAGTATTATTGTTAATAAGGACAATAATAATAGACTTTCAACAATAGAAAAAGTATTATCGTTAGAGCAGCGAAAACAGACTATTTCTTTAATTATTTCATATAAATATTATACTTCTTTAATTATTTCTTAAAAATTTATAGTACATGATTATAATGAATAAATTTAGGTGATATATATGCCGTTTGTTCTTACATGAAAGTAAACGTAATTTATTTAACGAAGAATGCAGCTGTCTTCTTTAAAAAACAGTACATTAATTAGTCGTTTTATATCTAAAACATTATAGATTAGTTTTTCATAAAAAAATATAATCAAAAGAAATATTTACATGTACAAGATATGATCGACTATTTTAACCCATTCAAACAAAATAATTTTAACGATAAAATATAAACTGTTAAATATAATCAAAATAAAAATAACAATATTATTAATTATATTACAATATAATCATATGAAGTAAAAATTAAACAAGTGATTTGTGTTTTAAATATTTCATGATAATGTTATCACATAAATTTAAAATAAATTCATAACAACATTTTCAAAGTTTGTGTTCAATAATTAATTGTATAATGTACATTTAAATAAACATAAAGTAAGAATGTATATCAATATTAAAATAAAAACAATATTTAAAATTCAAGAAATTCAAATGAGATTATTTGGAAACTTTATTTTTTAAAAAGTAATGTAACATAAATTGAATACAAATCAGGAATATAAAGAGTTCAAAATAGAAACAATTCTTTTATAAACAAAATAATGAAACAAGTAACTAAATTCATTACGCCAAAAATGACATTTAACAGCGCCCCTTTTACAGCGCTTTCTAAACACAAGCGCTGTTGTAAAATATATTTTAAAAATAACGGAGCCTTTTACAGCGCTTTTGATGACAAGCGCTGTAAAAGAAGCGCGGTTGTATGTCATATAACGTTTGCGCATAACGTTATAAGGCTTTTACAGCGCTTGTCAAAAAAGCGCTGTAAAATGAAGCGTTTTCGCGTATTATTTTACAGCGCTTTTTTCACAAGCGCTGTAAAATACATGCGCTTTCATTGAATTTAACTACCTAATACAACACCTTTTTCACAAGCACTGTAAAATACATGCGCTTTCATTGAATTTAACTACTTATTACAGTGCTTTTTTCACAAGCGCTGTAAAATACATCTTTCAAATAATTATATACGTTGGAAACCCTCATATCCTCTACATCTTTCAAAACCCTAATATCCTCTACGTATTGTGCAGCCATCTACGTTGTCTCAAGTATTTTTTAATTTGTTTTTGTCAAAAAATCTTTAGTTTTTTAATAATGAAAACTAAAAATTGTTATATATATATTAAATCTCTTCTACACATATATACCACATGATCTGTTATGTTTTGAAATTGTCAAAAATTGTCAAAAACTCATACCACATGATATGTTCTGTTTTGAAATTGTTAGTTGATATTAGTTTCTTTTTGAAACTTGTTGATATGTTTATTAGTTTTGTAACTGCATTTAAAGCTTATTAGTTTTGTAATTGCATTTATATATGTGGTATAATATTGATAGGAAATGGATGTCAGCCAATCGATTGTCAAAAGAGTATGAAATTGGAGTGAAGGAGTTTGTTGAGTTTGCAGTGAAGAATGCAAAAGATCCAAATAGAGTAGTTTGTCCTTGTTTAAAATGTTGTTTCGGAAAACGTGTTAGAGAAGATGAATTAGAATGACATCTAGTATGTAATGGAGTTGATCAAAGCTACACATGTTGGATAAGACATGGTGAGAAAAAAAAAAGGAAACATTAATTTTGAGAATAGTTCGACATATGCTTCAACTGACTTCGATACAGATACATATGAGCCGGACCGAGTTGATGAGATCGCAAAAGCAGTTGAAGAAGATCTTCGAGATTGTCCTAAAATGTTTGAAAGTTTGTTGAGTGATGCAGAGAAAGAATTATATAATGGTTGTACTAAATTCACAAGACTATCAGCGATATTAAAGTTGTACAACTTAAAAGCGAGAAATGGATGGTCTGATAAAAGCTTTACAGAATTATTAACACTCATAAAAGATATGTTGCCAGATGATAATGAACTTCCCAGTCGAACCTACGAGGCTAAACCAATTTTGTGTTCTATTGGCATGAGTTAAGAAAGGATTCATGCATGTCCTAACGATTGCATTTTATTTCGAAATGAATACGAACTACTTAAGGCGTGTCCGAAATGTAATGTCTCTCGATATAAGAAGAAATAATCTACTCCAGCAAAATTCGTGTGGTATTTTCCTATAATACCAAGATTTAGGCGCATGTATCGCAGTGAAGAAGATTCAAAATACTTGACATGACATGCAGATGAAAGAATTAGAGATGGAATGTTTCGACACCCTGCAGATTCCCCACAATGGGCAAAAATTGATCACGAGTATCTTGAATTCGGGATAGAGTCAAGAAATCTAAGACTTGCATTTTCTATTAATGGAATGAATCCACATGGTCTTCAAAGCATCTCACACAGCACGTGGCCTATGATTTTGGAAATATATAACCTTCCTCCATTGTTATGTATGAAGCGTAAGTTTATGATGTTGTGTCTGTTAATTTCTGGACCCAAACAACCGGAGAATGATATCGACGTATATTTGACTCCTCTAATCGAAGATTTAAAACGTATGTGAGAAACAAGTGTGGAAGTTTATGATGGGTATAAGAAAGAATGTTTCAATTTGAGGGCTATGTTGTTCGGCACAATTAATGATTTTCCAACATATGGTAATTTATCAGGATATAGCATTAAAGGTCAGTGTGCATGTCCTATATTTGAAGAGAGTACAAATTGGATGTGGTTGAAATATTGTAAGAAGAATGTGTTTCTTGGACATCGTAGATTTTTACCTTATAGTCATCAGTATCGTGGGTGGAGAAATGCATTTAATAGAAAATCAGAGGAAGGTAAAACTCCTTTAGCACCGATTGGATATCAAATACTTGAAAAAGTACAAGGTTTGACCAATAAAACACTGTAAAAGATACACCATAATATGAATTATGGGTATGTCTTTTACAACACTTTTTGCAAAAAACGTTGTAAAAGGCACACCAAATATATGAATTATGGATATGCCTTTTACAGCGCTTTTTGTAGAAAGCGTTGTAAAAGGTACACCATAATATGAATTATGGGTATGCCTTTTACAACGCTTTTTACGACAAGCGCTTTAAAAGGTGCATAACAAGCGCGCGTTATATTTATATGATTTACAACGCTTTTTTATAAGCGTTGTTGTATCTTCTACAGCGCTCGATTTCACCACGTTTTTTTTTTGAAAAAGCGCTGTAAAAGGCTTAAAAAAAGCGCTCTGAAAGGTTATTTTTGGCGTAGTGATTAAACATTTAGTGCATGTTAACTCAAATTATCAAAAATAATTATTAGTAATGAAATATATATTATATACATTTTTTTAAATACATTTTTTATATTATCAAAAATATTAACTCTAATTATTAGTATAATAGAAACAAATCCGAGCATTGATGTTTAGTTATGTCCAAAGAAATAGGGAAGAAAAGATGTAGTTACATATATATTACTTTATATTAGTAAATGTTGAAAACATAATGTGCTTTTTAAAAAGTAAAATTATGAAAGAAAAAAAAAGGCATATTGCTAATATATATATATATATATGAAGTTGTAACAGTTTTTAGTTTTTATTATTAAGGATTTGGTGATATTGGGCTTGTTTCAACCCAATAGCCCACACTGAAACAATACCATAATAACCCTAATCTTAACATTTTCTTTGTTAACACTGTTATAAATGTGTGATTGCACTCATTACTTGTATTAGCGGTAATTCATTATCTATCTAATAATCAAGTATTTGTAATATATCTTAAACATATATTCTTCTATTATTGAGTTAATTATGATGGTAGATTAAGGACACTAATATCGACCTCATTCAACTCAAATAAACACTAAATATCCAACAAGTTATTCATTTTATTCTACCACGATAATATTTTTTTTTTATCACTTCTTTTATTCTATTTAATATTATATTATTTTGTTCCAACTAGATCTGTGAGAGAGACAATAAAATATATATCATTTTCGAACTACCATTAAAACGACTGATCAAAATGAAAATCATTGATACTATCTATATTTCTAAGATGTCTTTGTTATTTTCTACTCTATTATTCTTCTGTGTGATGTCCAACATAATCTCCGAAAAATGAATGATTAATTAAATATGTACCACATGTAGAATGGATGCCGAGATGTTATCGTATTTATAGATAAGGTAATATATATAATTTCCCTTCGTACCTATTATTGTTATATTTGAGTTTGAATTAATTGCTTTTATTTTAATACGTACTATGTATTTTTTATTTATATTTATAGGTTCATCCTGATGATGTGGAATGGCAGGTAATTCTTAGAAGTTACTTTACTCAATACATATTTTTTTATAGTGTAAATTTTGAACTCAATTTATTAAATAACTTTTTTTTTATAGAGATCCCACCCGTAAATAAGATAGTCCTTTTTATTTTTTTATTAGAAAAATAATGAGGTGGAAAATCACATAGAATTAATAATTTTATTTATTAAATATTTAGAAACTCAACCGTTTTTTTTCTGTCATCTTCATCTTAAAAACCTAGAAAATTAGAAATATCCGAAAATTAAAATCGATAAATTAAAAAATAAACCATAAATTTATCATATATGTTAATATCTAAATGACACATCACTTTTTAAACCCCTGTGCAGGCAATATTGCAGTTCCTGTACATGGCAAGGTACTAAATATTTGTAATGATAATAAGTGACAATCATGTGATATTTGTTAAATGAATATTATATATCTTAGGAGGAGAAGAAGTTGGGGCGACTCATGAAAAAATGTTTTCTCCATATACAAGCAAGCAAACAAAATTGATTGTGATTTCTTTGATTAATTATAGGTAAAGCAAAACACTTGAGGGATAATTTGATTTTGACTTTTTTTAAGGTAATAACCTCATATATATACTATTTTTTCATGAGATAATAAATTGTGCTTTGCTATAATTTTTTGTTCCAAATTCTTATGTTTATATTCAATTTCATATGTTGCGAACAACTTGGTTGCATGCATATTTAATAGTTACAACTTTGTTTTGAATCATTAGTAGTTACAACTTGGTTAGACATTTTTCATCATAGAAAAAGGCAGAAACAAATATATACTAATATATAGGTAATCCCAATAAAGGACATCATCATCATTATATTTTAGAGTTAACATATTTTATGGGTTTCAATATTTAAATTATATTAAATTGTATCTATTTTAGCTTAGTATAGTTTTAGGTTTACTCTTTTCTTTCTTATTTACTTTTCTATATTATTTCTATATAAAACAACTATTGATCAATTTTATTCTTCAAGTTTTGCATGCTAAACTTTTATATAAATTCATTAATGTTTTTCACTCAATTATAGATATAATAATTATTAACAAAAATAAAAGGATTATTTTATAAATTTTAATTTAGTTGATGCAAATATTAGAGTTAAAAATATATACTTACTTGAGCTACCAATTTTATTAGATTTTTTTAGCACCAAATATGCAACAACATCAACGAAAAATAGAAGCTTTTTTATCCTCTTGTCTTCATTCACATGTAAAATAGTGATATACACATTAAGAAATAAAAGAAAATAAGAAGAAGAAAAAGTAGACTAGCTAACAAATGTTATATCAATAAAAAAAGCAGGGCTAAAATATTTGGCTAATATATATAACGATCTAGTAACTTGAATCTCTATATTCTACTAGCGAAAACAACGAATAGTTGTGACATATGTAAAAAGTAAGAAATATAAACAAAAACTACAATTCAAAATTGAAGGGAACCACCCAAGATTTCGTTGGAGAAAGTGATGCTAACCCCAAATCAAAATTTATACGGAAACATTTAGTATGGGTGCACAAAATCACCTATTTACACACACAATGATCATGAATAGGTAACATTGAATAAAAATTGTAACCACCCAATTAATAATTAATATTTTTTAACTAATACAATGTATGTGTGATAGATATTAGATACTCTATAGTTAGGGAATTTGAGAAATAGTAGTCGTTCAACGGTTCGTGTGATAAAGTTCTTTTTTAAAAAATAATATGCCATTATCCATTAATTAAATTTGTAATTAACCAATTTGTTAAATAAATTTTTTCAATAATACAATGAGCGAATCAATGACCATAGTTAAGGAATAAGAAGAAAAAAAAATAGTAGTTCAAAAGGTTCATGTATAAAAGTTCTTTTCTAAAAAATTATAGAACAGTAGTAATTAATTGAAATTGTAACAAATAATTTCAAAAATATATCAAGAGGTATTATTAAGTGCTTTCAATTTTCGGTAGATATAAAAGTGAATAGATGTAATAGGTTGAGAATAGAATGGATGGAAATATAGTGAACAAAATCTGATTATAAATAATAATT
>JBBPBT010000215.1:267424-281110 GCA_037974875.1 Cicer bijugum
TGACTATAGCAAAAATAATAGAATAATTATTTGTTAACTGTGTTTGTTGACTATGGGGATTTAGTTAGAAGATATAATATATATTAATGATTATTTATTTTAAGATTTAATTGTAATGTTTGTCCCTTTATTTTTACCAATTTACAAAATTAATATCTTTATATTTTAAAATCCAATAATTTTGATCCTTCTATTAAATTATTAAAAATTATAGTGTGATATATTTTTAATGGGATGACATATGATCTTATGATGTAGATTCATCTTGATGCATTAGTTATTCATGTGTCATTAATTAAATTATAAAAATGAATAATTTCAAAAGTCGAAACTAAAGTTTTAGAAGGTTTTACTGCAATTTCATGGGTGTTAGTCATTTTATGGTATACTACATCATTTAATACATGTCATATTTCAATTTTATAGTTAAAAAATTAAAAAGAAGGACCAAAACTGTTAGATTTTTTTTATAGGAAGACTAGTTTCACGAGTTGGTAAAAATTAAGAGTGGACAAAAAAATAAAAAACTCAAGTGGTTTAGAGAACCAAATCAAACCAAACTATTTTAAAATTAAACTGGTTCAAAAAACTTAAAAACCAAACTTTATTTTAAAATTAATTTTTTAACTGATCTTGTTTTAAAAAATACACTGAATTGTAACTATAATACAATGAATTGAATTGGTTTTAAATTTTAATTCTAACAAAACCTTAAAATCAGAATCAATTTTCATATGTTCCATAACTCTAAAATTAAAGTTAACTGAAATGAAGCCATGGTCCATGGCTGTCGCTGCAAATAGAAAAGCCATATTTTCTCTCTTCACGCAACATTTCTCTTTTCAGTCTTCTTTCTTCGTGTGTCTGCACCCTCTGTTGCCCTCCGTCTTCCACTGTTTCCTCTCAAGTATTTCGGTTTTTCACCATTTTGGTTCATCTTCATTATTTTGTTTGTGTGAAACCCATATGAGACGAGTTCATGTTTTTACCATCCCAAACTTTTGAAATGAAAAACTAGTTATGTGTTGAAAATTCGAGTTCATACATTTTATTCCAACCATGATTGGTACTCTACATTTGATTGTTTTGTTGTATTTTGTGAAATTTTGTGTAATTTGATCTTGTTTATCTCTGTTTTTTTAAAGTTATGAATTGATAATTGATTAAACATTGTATTCATTCTTGTTGAGTTTTTTTTTCTCTGTATATATACATGTTTGCTGATTTTTTATTTAAAAAACATATCATGTCTTGTGTATTCTGACTTCTGGTTGATGTTTGAATTATTTGGGGCTATTATACATTTTAACAACAACCTTTTGTATTCTATTTAAAAAATTATTTTATTTAATTCAGGATATTTTGGAGAACATTGCAATTTTATTTGTTCTATGAAGTTTTTTCTTTATTATGATATTGCTTTTCTGACTCATGTATTTCTTTAAGACAACTTAGATTTTCAAATTGTAATTTTGTCATACAATGAAAATGATGGGAAAAAAAAATTGTAATTTTGTCTCCATATGTTGAATGGTATTTAATAATTTGGAAAAGGTCATAAAGGGACATATTCTCTACCATTCAACTTTTTGAGAATTGACAATAACTATTCAATTTTATGGCATTCTAAAATGAAAGTTTCTTTATATCATTGACTTTATTACTGAATCGTAACTAATATGAATAATCTCTTTTAACATTATGTTTTGTTTGATCTTCACTATTCTTCTCTAACTCTACATACAGTAATTTGGATAGCAGCATGTAAAAAATACATATTATGTAGAAACATCATTTCTGCACACAACCACAAACAACAATCAGTCGATCACAAACTTGCTTATCCAACTTCAGATCAACATTTTTTTTTCAATATCACAAATGACCTTCCTAGTTCAATTACCTTGGTGGTAGCTTATATATATTGGGTTTCTAACATCATCATTTCTCCAACGCTCTTTGCAACAACATTTGTTAGCGTCATAAGTCTTGACGATTGAAGACATTTATTTCTATTTTGTTTTCTATATGAGTTTAAAAAACATTGTATTTGAAGTAATACTTTTGAAGTAAAGAGAATACTTGAGTTTAGGGATCATACTTTTAAAGACTATTTTCATAATTGGAAAGTAACTTCGCAAAATTGATGGTATTTTGTTTGAAAAATACTTTGGAAAGCCTTAGACTTTGCATGTTTTGTAAATCCTTTGAAAAATATATTTTATATGTTTTGTAAAGCCTTATAGGAACAAAAAAAAATTATAACTAGTTTAGTTCAGTTCAGAGAATAAATCGATTCACCAATTTATAAAACTGGTTCAGTTCGATTTTTCGAATTAAAAGCTAGTTTGGTTTAGTTTTTCCAACTAAAAATTCGTCCGGTTCAGTTTTCAAACAGTTCTAGTTTAGAATTGAACTTTGTACACCCCTAGTTAAAATAAGAGAACAAAATTGTAATTAATTCATATTTTAGTATAATATAAATTATACGTAAGTTAAGAATAATAATATGACTGTTAGTTAGTTGAATGAACACAAATAATATTATCATCTAATAAAAAATTAATTATGTTTACTAATAATGTAAGTCATAATGTATAAGTGTAAGAACAAATAACATTTGTAAGACCTGCATTTTTATTCATTAGCGTCAGTTTCGAGGACAAAACTATTTAAGATAGGTAGAATGTAACATCCAGACATTTTATTTTATTTTTATATTTTATCTTATTAGGAGTTGAGATGATTATTCTAGAAATTGTTGGTGACAGTTACTATTGTATTGTGTTATCTTAATTTTTGGTAATAATAATAATGCATGAATCGGGAACCGTTAAATGGATTAGGTTGAAATACATGTTCCCCACTTTCTAAAGAAAATACAAAACGGACGTCATCCATTCAAAAACGCTCTGTGATATAGAAAAAAGGGTTTAGGAGAGACTATTTTGATAAAAAAAAAAAGCAACCACCAAAATAGAAAAGAGAGGAGTAACCCTATTCCCAATTTTGTTAAATCAGTATCAGACAAATATCAATTTCGCATTTGTTAACCGTAGGATTAGGCTGATTTTGGGACAACGAATTCACAACATTTAGGTCTTCGTTTTCAACGGTTGGATCGGAAAAAAGACATTCAGAGAGGGATAAACCATGCTCGCACAACAGCAAGTGTGAAATGAGTGAGACAAGAGTTTTTGAAGCATAATTCTAGAAACAACTTTGATAGCGGTAAGGGTATCACTCCATCTGCTTTCCTACTTGAATTATATGTGATATAAATATATTGTGATGTTATGTATTGGTTTTGTTTGTGTGTTATCTTTAAAATGAATATTAATAATGGATGTGTTTAACATGTTCCAATTGTGGAAAATATATGTTAAATGATACGTTGTTATAATGGTTGTGTTTGACATGTTGTGGTTATTCAAGGTGATTACTTTGTGTCTAAAATAGTTTGCTTTAGGACAAATTTGAATGATTTTGGACGCTCTGGTTGAACTGATCTATATTGTTACTAACAAAAGTGTCTATATTCATGCATTTGTAGTTGTGTAGTGCATCCATAATTGGTTGGAGCCCAAAGTTGTATGGTGCGTCCATAACTAGTTGGAGCACACAGATCCTTGCGGGGATTTTGAGTTAGTGGTGTTGCTTGGAAGGATCCACGAAGCCCTTCCGGGAGAGGTGATATTCTGACATCATTCATTGACATATAGACTAATAAATAGATTGGGCATTTTGATTGATTTGTATCTTTGGTGCGTTGTGATTTTTAACTGCTAAATGAAATATATGATTTATTTATATTTTTGCTATAACAACTATATATGCATGCATATTTGCTCTATGTTTGTTATTTGGAGATGACCCTTACATTTGACAGGACGTCACATATAGTGTTACTTGAGTGAATAATGTCACAGTCAATCCAATAGGAGAAATGCGAGGAAATACAATAGCGTGCAGTAAGAGGCTCTGAGATACTTTTTGTGTCGGGGTTATATTTGTTGGGTGAGTTTTCCACAAGTCCAAAGTTCACGATCAACTAGGATTTATGTTTGGGTAGTAAAACATCAAGAGTTTTGGCTCTAGGAGTTTCTTAACATATTAAATTTACTTTTAGTAATTGCAAATATTTTGATTCATTATTTTTGAAAATATAACTAAAATGTTATTAATTTATGTTAAGGTAAATGAGTGTTTGAGATAATCATAAATAAATAAAAATGAATTTGTATTTTACGTTTAGAATTTCGTTAATTAATCTCGAAAAAGCGGGATGTTACAAGTTGTATCACAGCAGTTCGATCTAGATTGGACTGCGGGTTAGTAAGATAGTTTTTAGTCTTGTTAGTGTTGGTCATGTGTCTCGAAATTCCTCAAGCGATGGTGTGTGAGTTTATGCACCACTCGAATCTTGATCGAAATATTTCTTCACCTAAACATTGTGTGCATATTGCACAAGAACACAAATCTTGTTCTTAACCAATTTATCAGAGTAGCGCGACAGAAGCATGGTTGAAACTTAGTGGATCTTGTAGGAGTTGTGATATAGAGGTTCTAATTAAGATTGTATGTTAGTTAATGGTTCAAAACATTAGGAGAAGAAAATTATCGAGGGAACAAAACAAATGATTGAGTTATGTTCAATTCGACATATAGAGCATTAGCTGTGAATTTTATGATAGTCACATTCATGAGATTAAACAATTATGATACTATTAAGTAGTTTTGGATTGATGTAAAGTTATTACTAGTTGCATGATTGAGTAAGTATGAACTTGTTAATTGCTTAAGAGTATTCTATAGAGTAAAGATATGTATTATATAACCAAGAATTCAAATTGCGAAGCTTGTGAATACTTGTAGGATACGATAACATAAGTTTCAACTTTTATGTTTGACATTACCATACATTAAATGAATGATAATTATTTAAAGCAATCAATCTTAGGCTGGATCAAAGATCTCAATGTAGATGATATTAATTATTGGTTAATTTGGGGTCAATGGAAAAAATAGTGTTGTTTGACCGAGGTTGTGGTGAATTAAATATGTTGAGGTTTAAGAGTACATTAGAGACGATCGTCTTAAATGGTGTGTTAAGAATGAGATTTTTGAATTAAAGAGATGAATTGTGTTTATGAGTTGTGAGTTGTAGTTGACGAGTAAGTGATACTAAACCATATGGGTTAGATTTTTAACCATAAGAGCAACGATGAATTAAAAAAAAAAATCTTGTGGGAATAATTCAAGTTGAATTTAGTTAGAGTATTGGATTCAAAAGATTGAACATTAAAAGTAAAAACACTTTATAGTGGTTTGAGAAGGATAACACGTTGGGTATATCCGTGGAAAATTGTCACAAATGTTTGGCTCTCGAACATGTATTGAGATTATGATTATAAATAAAATCTTGTGTGGTGTAGGTTTCGGTCTGTAAAGGACTTGAAGCTTTCTTGGTAGGATTAGAGTAATATCAGACTTAGTGAATGTGATTTTAGAGTTGTAAATTGGTAGAATAATGTTGAGGATGTTAGGCTTGATGAATTTTGAAATAATTGCAGCATGATTGATAAGATTTTATCGACGGATAAGATAAGTGTGTTATATCTATGAACTTTTTAGTGTCAGTTTCAAGTACAAAACTATTTTTAGGTGGATTGAATGTAAGACCCGCATTTTTATTCATTAGCGTCAGTTTCGAGGACAAAACTATTTAAGGTAGGTAGAATGTAACATCCAAACATTTTATTTTATTTTTATATTTTATCTTATTAAGAGTTGAGATAATTATTCTTGAAATTATTGGTGACAGTTACTATTGTATTGTGTTATCTTAATTTTTGGTAATAATAATAATAATAACAATAATAAAAGCATAAATCGGGAACCGTTAAATGGCTTAGGTTGAAATACCATGTTCCCCATTTAATACTATATTGAAAAACCACGTTCTCCACTTAATACCACGTTCCCCACTTTCTTAAGAAAAAACAAAATGGACATCTTTCATTCAAAAACACTCTGCGATATAGAAAGAAGGGTTTAGGAGAGACTATTTTGATAGATAAGGCAACCACCAAAAGAGAAAAGAGAGGAGTAACCTTATTCTCGAATTTGTTAAATCAGTATCAAAAGAAAATCGGTTGCGCATTCGTTAACCGTTGGACCGGGCTGATATTTGAACAACGGGTTTGCAACATTCAGGTCTTTGTTTTCAATGGTCGGATCGGCAAAACGACACTCAGAGAGAGAGAACCCGTGCTCGCACAACAGTAGGTGTGAAACGAGTGAGACAAGAGTTTGTGAAGCATAATTCTAGAAACATCTTTGGTAACGGTAAGGGCATCACTCCATCCGCTTTCCTACTTGAATTATATGTGATATAAATGTACTGTGATATTGTGTATTGGTTTTGTTTGTGTGTTATCTTTAAAATGAATATTAATAATGGATGTGTTTAACATGTTCAAATTGTGGAAAATATACGTTGTTATAATGGTTGTGTTTGACATGTTGTGGTTATTCAAGGTGATTACTTTGTGTCTAAACTAGTTTGCTTTAGGACAAAGTTGAATGATTTTGGACGCTCTGGTTGAAGTGATCTATATTGTTACTAACAAAAGTGTCTATATTCATGCATTCATAGTTGTGTGGTGCGTCCATAATTGGTTGGAGCCCATAGATCCTTGCGGAGATTTTGAGTTAGAGGTGTTGCTTGGAAGGACCCACAAATTTTAAATGTTAAATGAAATACATGATTTATTTATATTTTTGCTATAACAACTATATATGCATGCATATTTGCTCTGTGTTTGTTATTTGGAGATGACCCTTACATTTGACAGGACGTCACATATAGTGTTACTTGAATGACTAATGTCAAGGTCAACCCAATAGGAAAAATGTGAGGAAGTACAATAACATGCAGTTGGAGGCTCTGAGATACTTTTGTGTCAGAGTTAGACTTATTGGGTGAGTTTTCTACAAGTCCAAAGTTCATGACCAACTAGGATTTATGTTTGGGTAGTAAAACATCAAGAGTTTTGGCTCTAGGAGTTTATTTTGTTTAACGTATTAAATTTACATTTAGTAATTGCAAATACTTTAATTCATTATTTTTGAATATATAAATAAAAATGTTATTAATTGATGTTAAGGTAAATGAGTGTCTAAGATAATCATTAATAAATAAAAACGAATTTGTATTTTACGTTTAGAATTTTGTTAGTTAATGTCTAAAAAAAACGGGATATTACAACATTCAAGACTAAATCGTACATATATGTTGCTTAAATAAAAAAGGTCTTTGAGAACATTATAAAGTGAATCATCATCTGGTTGAACTAGACGATTTGTCAAAGAAATGTGAACAAGAAGCTTGATAATGTTTATTTGATTGCTTACATTCTAGATAAACAAAAAAGATTAGTCAAACAAATACAAATGAGTGCTAAGTAAGAATTTTTTTTAATGAATCATTTGGAAAAGTCAATGTTCACTCGTTACAATGATCCTTTAATCAAAGATACAAAAAGAACAATGTCTACTAAAACCATGATAATATAATTGAGTTATTGTTGGAATTAATCAATGTCTCTGGATCAACCGGCCAACTATGAAATATTATTTATCTTAATACAAAATTCTTTAGAAAAAGAATTTTGATTCTTTGACTAATAGTACAAGAGATGTGGCACCAAAAAATCAACATTCCTTTAGATTAAAGCATAAAGATAAGAATGATGTTATTCTTTTTAAAAGTACAAAACAACATGGAATAAAAGAGGACTTAGACTGGTTCAAAATATGTGGAACAACGGTATGGAGTTGGGAATCTTATCGTTGATTATCGCCTTCTGCACTATTTTCTCAATTACATTTTGGCTTTGAAGGCTGACAATTACTCCCAAATTTCGGAGTTTGAATTACATATCATGAATTTTATGTATGAAGGATGTCCACTAAACTGAGCATACTTTGTTAAATCTTTAATGTTGGTCAAAAGAAGCAATTGGGTTACCATATGCTAAAGAAGATTTTCGGGTGGAATTCTCTAACGAAGTCATGTATACATCCACCAAGGAAAACTTGTGGGATTTAGGCGTCCTGCCTAGCATGCAGATCATATGGAATGAGAAGCTTCAGTCCTTTGAGCATAAAGGTGACCTTGGTCAACCATTTGATGCCACTCAAGAAGACACTGTTGGCCCCTCCAATGTTGCTGCCCAAGATGATGAAGATGGTGAGGAAACGACCTCTGATGATGATTATATATTGTAACACCCCAATATTTTTATATATATTATATATGCGTCTTTTAGTAATTTTTGTAATTTATTATTTAATTAATAATTTATTCTACATGTAAATAAATTACATTAAAATTTACCACTCCCTATTTTACTTGAATAATTATAACCTTTCTTTTTACTTAGTTATTTTGGTGTGACGGTTACATTAGAACAGTTTATGGCATAATTAATTTCTACATGGACAGTTGTGTATTTTGCTTATTTGATTAGTTTCGATAATCACGAAATTGATGTGTTACATATGTTTGTTTTATTTTGCTATGTGTGAGTGATATTTTTGTCTATTTGATTTAATTTAGTTGATAAAATATTAGTTAAATTATTAAATTAAATTGAAATTTATAAAATTTATATTGTTTGTTAATTTTATTTATGACCAAATAAGTACTCATTTTAGAGATATTATAGAGTTAGAGAAATCTTTTTACTCTCCTTTATGACAAGATTTTATGACGATTCATTGTGTGACATAATGTGAATTAACTCATTCTTAACACCTTTAATTTATTTTTTAAAGGATGATTATAAATTTAATTATGAGTTTTTGTGCAATTAAGAGATGACTATTCTCCTTTTTGTATCTCATGAATTCATCTCTTTTAAACTAAAAATTATAATTTTATTTTAATTGTCTATAAAAATAATTTTATGTTATTTTTGGTTTCATAACTATTAGATAAAAAATGAAAAGAGTGATGTGGCACCTTCTAATTTATTTATTTAATTAAAATGAATAGTGTGACACCCTGCAATATATGGTGAATTTTATTAGTAAATCCTAATTAACTCGTACACATGATTTCAATTGACTTTGTAACAACCTAATAAAATTAAATAAATAGTAATTATTGGTAGCATAATTATGGAATTAAGTGCACTTCAATTTTAGACTAGAAATCAATTGTAATATTGCAACGTAAATAGCTACATTCCCATTTGGCATCTTGCGGTCACACCTATTTGTCATTTCTACACTCCTAAAATAATTTTCTAAGTCATAAATCTCAATATCTACCAGTGTTGAATTCATCATTGTCTCATGAGCTATTTCTCGTGCAAATTTAGATATGTTAAGAAAGAAAGCGCCTAAGGTAAGGGCTTTTCCTCATGCAGAGTTAGGCTAGATATTAAATTAGCAGTTCGTAGAATATTGATATGATATCTGGATGTCTTAAAAGAAAAAGGTTGATTTTATTTTTAACGTAAAGAAATTAACTATAATGTTTTTGATTGTCTTTTTTGAGTAATACATCTATCTTGATGAACTTAATTATAAAGTTATATTTTATTATTATCCCTTGATAAATATGTTTGTAGTGAAAATGTTTAGTTCTTTACGTGTTTTGGAGTATTTAATTATGAAGTTATAATTTTTATAATAATGTAATCAGTAATATGTTTATTACGATGTAATTGATTTTATTTGTTGACCTTTGAGTATTTTAAATTTAAAATTTGACTTTTATGAACAATATATGTGTCTTGAGAAAATTGATGATAATTTTATATTTCTTTAAATTTAATAATATGAGAAAATTGATTATTGTATGCATTAATGAACAGTCTATTTTTAGAATGCTGAAAACTTTATAGTGAAAGGAACAAAATTTATGTTGCTATTGTATTCTTGGTGATATGAGTTTTAATGGTTATCAATAACATGTAGTCAAATCAAATCTTAAAAATTATTAAAATGAAAGTGGTGATTTTGAGATATTTGTTCACGTGCATATTTGATGTGTTGAACTTATTAAGTTATAACTATGAATATCCATGAGAATATAAATTTAATGTCTTATGTGATTAAAAAAAATTAATCTAAAATACCTTGTCTTTGTGGTTGCCTATGTGGCCGGTGATTTGTGTTTTAAATGTAATTATCTTTGTGGTTGCCTACGTGGCTGGTGATTTGTGTTTTAAATATTTGCTGTCTTTGTGGTTGCCTAAGTGGCTGGTGAATTGTGTTTTAAATATTTGTTATCTTTGTGGTTGCCTAAGTGGCTGGTGATTTGTGTTTTAATTATTGTTATCTTTGTGGATTGCCCAAGTGGCTGAGGATGTGTGTGATTATTTAAGTGAGTGGTGACTTGTACATTTTGAGCATCATTATAATTTCATGGCATATCATATGCATCTTTGTGGACGCCTGTGTGGCTGGTTATATCCGGATCATACATGTTTAGGAGCATGCATAACTTATATACATTTTATTGTTATTTTTATTTTGATTTAACTATTTGCTCTACGATTGTTACTTATTTAGATACATTTTATGACTTTTGATATATCTTTGAGAACTATTAAATAATCAACTTCTTTAAATCTTTTATTACAAAAGAATTTTATATTCATATTTTATGGTTGTTATTTTATTATTTGGTTTAATTTTGTTGTGGGATGAACTGACCCCTTACACCAACATTTAGGTACTAATGATCTCAAAGAGTTGAGTTGCATGAAGGATGTTTGGTTGGTGCACGCGCGTGGGAAAATGAGACTTTTATTTAAAAATAATGTTTTATATTACTAAAATTCTTGTGGTACATTGTAAAGTTATTTACTCGTCACAATTAACTTTTAATAAAAATGTGGAAGTGAGATTTTATTCCAATTGAATGTCCTTAAATTCACTCAACATTGTTTCTTTTGAATTTCACTTAAAGAGAATTTATTGTATTTTGGAGCATAAATAAATATTAATTTTGCAAATAAATGAATGAATAATATTTTAGCAAATTGCATTATGTTCTTTTACAAAAAAATATATCAAGTCATTTTCTAATGCATATTCAAATTTTTACATGATCAATTATTCATAGGAAAAAAAATTATAGTTGGTTATAAAAGAAAATAAATATTTTTAAATAATTTTTTTGGATAAAAATTTGGGGCGTTACATATATCCAATCACATGATAATGAATAGACTTGACTCTTTCCAAACCTTCATCCAAACTCAATTCCAAATTTTGACCACTTTTATCGACACTCGCTTCCACAACATCGAAACTATTGTTGCTCGCAACCATGACGCATTATCTCAGGACATTAGTAATTTATCTGACAAAATTGATAATCTTCACATTCCAACATTTTGATTTGTTCGATGCTAGGAGTTTATTTATTATCGTTTGTTTGTGTAATATTTCGATGCTAGGATTTTAACTGTTGTAGTTTGGTTTTGTATCGGTTAATGCTAACAATATTCAAACTTGCTTACCATTTCTGTCTTTATGATGTAATTAATTGAATATGACTCCATCCTTCATTATGTCATTCTCTTTTGTTTACAATGAGTACTACTTTTCCCTTTGTTTGTGTTTATATGCTTGGAATTGTATGTTTTTATATTTTTCCTTTTTTTTGATCATGTCAAAAGGGGGAGAAAATTTGGTATTGTTGTTTCTTTAAAATCCTTTGTAGTTCTTCAAACAAGTTTTCAATTTGATCACATACACTCAAGATCAACGGGGGAGTATGCGTACATTACGGGGGAGCAATGTTAGAGTTATACAATCTCTCCAAAACAACAACATTTTATCATAATCAAAAAGGGGGAGAATGTAAACTACATGTTTTTGATGAAGACAACAATCAATAATTATGATCAAAGCAACAAGCTCAAAAAGAAGTTCAAATATCTTCATTAATAAGCTTTATATCCAAACATATTAGATGTTTAAATGTAAAGGTAAATGATGCAACCAATACCTCAAATACATGAGGACCATTCATATTTATATATGCATATAAAGTATTTTTAAAATTCAAAATTACATTAAGAAAGTCTTAAAACTAATATTTTTGACAAAATATAAAAGTGTATTCGAATACAACATAGTGTATTCAAATACAAATGCTAAGTCAGAAGCAAAAGCCTCACATTTGTATTCGACTACGACCATCTGTAGTCGAATACAAAGCAAGTAAGTGGCAAATTTTACGAATTTGTATTCGACTACGACCTATTGTAGTCGAATACAAAGCAAGTTAGTGGCAAATTTCACGAATCTGTATTCGACTACATGAAATATGTATTCGAATACAAGGTGCAAATTTTGAATGAATATGAACATTACAAAGAGGTGTATTCGAATACACACATCCTGTATTCGAATACAATTAGAAGCAATACAATTTTTCATATCTGAAATGGCTCCAGATCATTGTATTTGTTCATCAAACCTCTTGGATCATTGGCCATGAATCTGAAGAGATGTTTATGGAGTATAAATACGCCATAACTTCATATCAAACACTACACAATCCTTGAATCAATACCTTGAATAACTTTGAACAAAATTCTATTTTTACAAAGTACTTGCATTTCATTTTCATATCATTCAGAAAGGTTCTCAAAGTACTTGAAGTATTATTGGATTGAAATTATTATACATCTCCTTTATCCTTATTCCAAATCATATTGTATCACTTATAGAAGAAAGTAGTACTTTTTTAAAGTAGCTAAATCTAAGATAATGGTGTGCTACCTAAAAGTATTGTTAGAAGTTTGTAGCAGAAATCCCAGGGTGGGAGTTGTACATTTTCTGGGAATAAGTGGATTAATCTCTTGTGGTGTGCAAAAGGACTGAATATACCCTTGGTTATAAGGAGAACCATGATAATTTTATTGTGTATATTTACGTACCGCATTTAGTTATTATTAGCTACTATCTTAAGCAGAAAATTCAACTATTATATCGCTGAAAACAAGAAAATCTCCTAACACCTAATTCACCCCGTCTTAGACATACATCTGTACTTACATGGTATACTTTTTGAATTTAATTTTTTACACATACATTCATTTGTATCTCACGATGGAGATATTTGTCGACCAATATTTTAAAAAAAAATATTTACTCATGCTTTAAGAAAAAATCTTAAACATTTTTAAAGGCTATATAAAAATATCTATAATTCCAAGTTACAAGCATGAATGACGAAGATAATATAATAAACAAATTATTAGTTTAGGGCAAGAAAAACAATAATGGTACATAACAAAGTAATTTTAGCTTCATGTCCGGTTAATTATAATTTCTCTACATATGATATACGAAGTTATACAAGTATTTCATAAACTAATATTTTTTCATTTTTATCCATATACTATTTCATAAGTATAATTTTTTTAAATATAAAAAACATTGCTAATTATCATGTCTCAACGTTTATATTTTACTGGAACGTAATTTATCTTAAAAGTAGTTATTTTTAAAAGTAAAGTAAAATGTATGATAAATTTTTAGTCCAAATAAAAAAATTTAAAATAAGAAATCTTGATTTAAAATGCAAAAATAACAAACAAAATAAAAATCATTGAAACTCCATATATCTTATATTTTAAACGTTGATATTAA
>JBBPBT010000215.1:281208-293087 GCA_037974875.1 Cicer bijugum
AATATCTCAAAGTAAATAACTAAAAGTCTGTCCACATGATGACACTACATATATGATATATTATTGAATAAAAAAAATTATGTTAGTATAAATTAATTTTATAATGATAATTAATGAAAATAGAATATATAATAATTTTATTTTAAAATATAGTTGCAAAATAAGTCTATAAAAAAAGATGATAGTTCGTATTAAATGATGGTATAAAACTATGACTTCATAGCCAATAAAATTTTATACTTTAATATAATAATAATAATTATTATTATTATTGTTATTATAATTAATAGTAGTAGTAATATTAATATTGTTGTTATTATTATTAAAGAAATAAAAGAAAGAAAAAGAAACAAAGTATTTTATTGGGTTTGACTCATATGAATGAAAAATAAAAGGGATTTAAAAATTCTTATTTTAACATGGAGAAAAAGGCAGCCGCACAATATCAGATAAGGAGAAAAAAATTGGCTTACGGTGGTAGTATCAGGTGTGTAATAAATTTATTGCGTTTGATCTACAATTTTAGTATGTTATTATTACCACTGAGTTTTTATATTTTAATATACAATTCTAAGTAGTTTTATCTTTTATGAGAATTACTTTAAAATATCCACTTTAGTGGAAGATTATAAGATTGTTGTTATTATTGAATGATGTTCCTATTATTACTAGGAAGATTATAAAGCATTCTTGACTTAGATGTTGGTGAATATGAAATATAAAGATGGGGAATCAATGACAGAGCGTACTAGTATTTTTTATAATACAATGAATCAGTTGACAACCACAAAAATTAAATTAGATGATGAGTTGCAAATGTTGTTATTGTTGAGTTCCATGCTTGATAATTGGGAAGTTCTTGTTGTGACGTTGACCAATTTAACTTCAAGTGGAAAGTTGAAAACTTCAACAATTAAAGAGAGCATGTTGGATGAAGAAACTCAAAGAAAGGAACGTGGTTTGATTGGTTCTTCCTCAAAATCAGAAGCACTAGTTACAAAGTCACCGGGAAGAAGTAAATCTAGAAACTTCTATAGACGCGACAACTCTAAAAGTCATAGCAAGTTAAGAAGCAAGTTGAAGACTAGAAAAGAAGTGATATGCTTTTATTGTGGCAAAGCGACTCACATAAAAAGAAATTGCACGTTCCTTAAGAGAGATCAATCAAGGGAAAGAGATGAAAAAAAGAGAAGAAAAATGATAAAGATACAACAATAGTTGCATCTGTTAGTAATGTCTACATTATTTGTGACGAAAATTTTTCTTCCTGTAAAAGATACGTCTCTAAAAACTTGCACTCATTGTTTTGCTGGGAAACAACATAAAGTTTATTTTCATAATACTGGTCCTCATATGAGGCAAAATATTCTTGATTTAGTTCATAGTGATGTTTGTACAATGGATAATAAATATCTTGGTGGTGCATCATATTTTGTTACCTTTATTGACGACCATTCTAGAAAAGTGTGAGCCTTTCCTTTGAATTCTAATGACTAGGTACTTGGAGTCTTCAAGCATTTTCAAGGAAGTGTTGAAAGAGAAAAGGGAAGGAAATTGAGATGTGTTCGATTAGATAATTGTGTTGTAGTGAGAATGAATCGTACGATTAATTACAGAATCAGATGTATGCTTTCTAATGCAAAATTATGTAAGTCCTTTTGGGGTGATGCAATGAATACTTCGCTGAATTTGATCAATTTTTCTCTTTCTATTTCGTTTGATGGTGATGTTCCAAATAGAGTGTGGACAAGGAAAGATGTCTTTTACTGTCATTTGAGAGCTTTTGGTTGCATGTATTTTGCTCACATTCGAAGAGATGAGAGGTCGAAGCTTGATAGTAAATCCAAATAGTGTATATTCATCGGTTATCATGATGAAGAATTTGGTTATAGATTGTGGGATCCGATTGACAAGAAAATTATTAGAAGCCGAAATGTGATATTTATTGAAGAATAAACTATTGAAGATTTTGACAAAGCTGAGAAATAGAAACCAAATTCCATAATTTACATTGTTGTTGTGTCTAAGCCCCTTGCAAAAACTTTTGTTGATGATAGAGATATATAGTTAGATGATGATAATGTAACTGATGATCATGTAGTTTACCATCATCTACTAGAGAACATCAACTATCTCAAAGATATCTTCCACATGAGTATGTGATGATCATTGGTAGTGAAGAGTTAAAGTACTATCAAGAAGATATTACAAATGTTGATAAAGAAAAGTGGTTGATGCCTATACAAGAAGAGATGAATTCTATGCATGAGAATCACACATTTGATTTGGTAAAGTTGCCTAAGGATAGAAAATCACTCAAGAACAAATGGATATACAAGATAAAGGTAGAAAATAATAGTTCTCAACCAAGATACAAAGCAAGATTGATTGTGAAAGGTTTTAATCAGAGAATAGTTATTGACTTTGATGAAATTTTTTCACTTGTGGTGAAGATGTCCTTTATTCAAGTTGTACTTGGGTTAGCAACTAGTTTGAACCTAGAAGTTGCACAACTTGATGTGAAAACTGCATTCCTTCATGGTGATTTGGAAGAAGAGATCTATGTGGAGCAACCAGAGAGTTTTGAAGTTAAAGGTAAACAACAGATTGTGTGTAAATTAAAGAAAATTGTGTATGGGCTCAAGCAAGTACCTCGACAATGGTACAAGAAATTTGATTCTTTCATGGAGAAACATGGGTATGGTAGAACTACTTCTGACCATTGCGTGTTTGTCAATAAATTCTCTGATGGTGATTATATTATTCTCTTATTGTTGGTCATGACATTAAGAAGATTCAATCTCTAAAGAAAAATTTGAACAAATCTTTTGCAATGAAATACTTGGATCCTGCAAAGCAAATTATGGGCATGAGAATTGCTCGTGATATGAAGAATAATAAGTTGTGGTTGTCTCAACACAATTAAATTGTGAAAGTCTTAGAGATGTTCAACATGAGCAATTGTAAGCTTATTAGTATTCCACTTACTACTCATTTTAAATTGAATTATGCTCAATGTCCTACAAGTGATAAAGACAAAGAAGAGATGAAGAAAGTTCATTATGCATCCGTAGTTGGTAGTTTGATGTATGCTATGGTATGCACAAGAGCAAGTATTGCTCATGTAGTTGGAGTTGTCAGTTGGTTTCTCTCTAATCCTAGTAAAGATCATTGGCAAGCAGTGAAGTGGATTCTCGAATACCTTGATTCTAGAAAAACTACTTCTAATTATATGATGACGTTTATAAGGGGAGTTGTATCTTGACAATCAAGGTTACACAAGCGTGTTGCTTTATCCATAATTGAAGATGAGTACATTGCAACAATTGAAGCTTCCAAATAAGTTTTGTAGATGAAGAAATTCCTACATGAGTTAGGCCTCAAGCAAGACAAGTTTGTGTTATTCTGCAACAGCCAGAGTGCGATTCATCTTAGTAAGAATCCAACTTTTCATGTAAAGTCGAAGTATATTGAGGTATGGTATCAATGGATACGAGATGCACTGGAAATGAAGACATTTTAAATTGAAAAGACGTATACCGATAAGAATGGTTCAAATATGACGACGAAGATCTTGTGTGTGTCAAAGATGATATGCGGTAGAAAGAAGGCCGACATGCTTAAGCAGTACCTTTCCACTTG
Organism: Cicer bijugum; assembly: GCA_037974875.1. Taxonomy (NCBI): domain Eukaryota; kingdom Viridiplantae; phylum Streptophyta; class Magnoliopsida; order Fabales; family Fabaceae; genus Cicer; species Cicer bijugum. The sequence goes on from JBBPBT010000215.1 coordinate 284,851, forward strand.
AGTCGTGAGGGGGAGATTTATTGGATGGACTCACTCCCCTAGTGGAACCCCAATTTTATTATTATTATTATTATTATTGTTATTATTGTTGTTGTTGTTGTTATTATTATTATTATTATTATTATTATTATTGTTATTAATATTAAAGAAATAAAAGAAAGAGAAAAAAAAAAAGGAACAAAGTGTTTTATTGGGCTTAGGCTATATGAAGGAAAAATAAAAGGATTTGAAATCCCTATATTAGCATAAATGATGTGGACCAACCCTACATGAAGGTTAATGAGCTTCGAGAACTAGGAGCGGGACCATTGACTAGAGGGAAGACTAGGAAGCTAAAAGAACAATTAGAGAAACAAATTGTTAATTTCCTTAGTCTTAAGATATATGAAAAGATTAATCCACATTATATTAATCTTATGGTCATAAAAATATCTTAAGACTTAATTTTAATTTTGGGATGTAATAATCATACCTTATAATTAGGAATTATGTTGACTTGTGTGTGCCTAAATATTTGGTAGTTTAGGCACCATGTTATTTTGTGTTAGGCTAAATATGTCTTTTTATTGTAAGACATAGGGGACTTATTTTGGAAAGAAAAGAAACACTTAGTGTGAGATTAGAGAAATGGTCTCTAGGGTTCTTCTTTGAACCAAAATTGGTTCATATCAAGAGCCTCCTACTCTTGTGGCAATTCTACCTTGACCTTATCATTCTTAGTTGTGGAGTGTGGCGATTTCTACCATTTCATTACTTCTTCATATTTTCTTCTTTTGTGTTCTTCATTCTTATTTGGTACTTTATTTGAAATTATCACTTGTATAGATCCTTCAAATCATATGGAAACACTCAAATTCATATCATGTGGTATTCAAAGCCTCCCATTAAGTGGTAATTTTTTTTTTAATTTCTATTTTAGTGTTTTGTGTTCTTGAGATATTTGCAAGTTTAGTTTCATTTTTGTTCTAAATCTTGTTCAATCTTGAGTTGTTGGTTGTTTATAAGTGTTATAATATGTGTGGGAAGGTTTGAAAACTGAACTGAAAAAAAAAACGCAGAAAAAAAAATTATGGGTTTCAGCTGCATCATCTTCTTCACTTGCAATTGTTTGATTCTAAATTTCACTTGCAAATTTGTTTTTGATGTTATTTCTTCCATACAAGTCCAATTTTGGAAATTCAAAAGCCTAAGTTGATTAGAAAAATGAGAGGAATTCGAATATGCAGAGAAAAATCTGGAAATATAAGTGCTTCGAAAAAAAGATTCTGCACAAAAGCACTTTTGAAAAAAAGGCATTTTGAAAAAGAAAAAAAATCCAGAGTTGTTCTTAATGAAATACCAAACATCTTTTGCATTCTTCTTACCTCCTTTAGACATTGCAAGTTTGATTTTAAGTTCTCCCACATATTTTGATCACTTAGTCATTTAATTCTAGTTTTCCTTATTTCTTTGATAATCTACTTGAGTGTGTCTTCCTTTGGTTATATTTTTTTTGTTTGTCTTTTCAATTCTTTGGTTTTGTATTTCAAGTTCTCTTGTCATTTTTTTTTCTTCTTGGCCTCTTGAATGATAACTTTCATGTGTGATTTGTCACATTTGTTTTGAGGTTTACCACAAACTTGATTGAGATTTGTTTGGTTGCTTGAAGAACTTAAAGAGTTGCATTAGGGAGTGGAAAAAGGCAAGAGTGAAAATTATAAAAAAAGCTATTATTGAGTGATATACACGAGTGATACATTTCTTGAGTGTAAACACTTAGTGAGTGGTGAGGGCCTTATGAGAGAGGGAATCATAGTAATCATGAGAGAAACCATAGAGATTGTCATGGAAATGAGAGGAGGAACCAAAGACATGATGATACATATGTCGGTGGCAAAATTAAGTTTCCTTCATTTCATGGAAAAAGTGATCCTGAAGCATATCTTGATTGGGAGCTTAAGATAGATCAATTGTTTGAAGCTCATGATATTAGAGAAGATATGAGAGTTAAGTTGGCTACATTAGAGTTTAAGGATCATGTTTTACTTTGGTGGGACCAAAATGTCAAGGAAAGGAGGAGATGTGGTGCTAGGCAACTAGATGATTGGGATGAATTAAAAGCACTTTTGAGGAAGAGGTATGTACCATCGCATTATCAAAGGGAGCTACATCAAAAACTACAAAGGTTGAAACAAGGCTCCAAGTGTGTGGAGGATTATTATAAGGACTTTGAGACTTTGATCATTCGCTCCAACATTAGAGAAGATGATGATGCCATAATAGCTAGGTTCTTGGATGGCCTAAGCTATGAGATTAGAGATGTGGTTGAGTTGCAACACTTTATGGATATTGAGGAGCTTGTTCATAAGTCATCTACCATTGAACAACAATTGAAGAGAAAAAGTACTTATAAAAAGTATTCATCTAACAAAAACTCCTCACATTGGAACAAACATAAAAGAGATGGTGATTCTCCATTGGCTTCGGTCAAATAAGGTAAGTCTTCTAAACCTAAAGCTCAACTTCCTAGTTCTTCTTCTCATTCTTCAATTAAATGTTTTAAATGCTTAGGAAGAGGTCATATAGCATCTAATTGTCCAAATAAAAAGTCTTTGATTGCAAAAGCCAAAGATGTATATGAAAGTGATTCTTCCTTTTATTCTTACTCTTCACAATCATCTCCAAGTGAACTAGAGAGTGACTATGAATTGGCTCCCGTTGAAGGAGATCTTCTCATGGTTAGAAGACTCTTAGGAGTGCAAGTTAAGGATGATGATTCTCAAAAAGAAAATATTTTTCATACTAGATGTCTTGTTGATGGAAAAGTTTGCTCTTTGATAGTTGATAGTGATAGTTGTACCAATGTGGCTAGCACTAGATTAGTCACAAAACTTGGCTTGAAAATCATTAAACATCCGAGGCCATATAAGCTTCAATGGCTAAAGGACGATGTTGATATTTTGGTGGATAAACAATTTTTGGTTAATTTTAGCATTGGCAAATATCATGATGAAATTCTGTGTGATGTTGCGCCTATGGAGGCTGGCCATATTTTGTTAGGGCCACCATGGCAATTTGATAGAAAAGTTCATGATGGTCACACTAACATTTACTCTTTTGTGCATAAAAAGCATAAAGTGTCTCTTTTACCTCTTAGTCCCAAAGAAGTTTATCTTGATCAAACTCAATGGAATCTAAAAAGGGACAAAGAGATCAAAGAACAAAAAGGAAAATATATTATGAATGCTCATGACTCAAGTAACCAAAATTCTTTACCTAGGGTCGAAAACTTATTTGCTAGAGTGCATGTGGTTAGGAAAGCTTTGTTGACTAGACAATCGGTATATTTTCTATATTGCAATGATTTATGTTTGTCTACGTCACATGATGATATTCCTCATTCATTAAATTGTCTTTTAAAAGAGTTTGATTATGTGTTCCCTAAAGAACTTCCTCATGGCCTACCTCCTCTTAGAGGCATAGAGCACCACATTGATTTGATTCCTAGTGCTTCTTTGCCTAATAGGCCTCCTTATAGAAGTAATTCGGAACAAACTAAAGAAATTGAAAGACAAGTCCACAAACTTTTGGAAAATGGTTGGGTTCAAGAGAGTCTTAGTCCTTGTGCCATGCCGGTAATCTTAATACCAAAGAAAGATGGCACATGGTTCATGTGCACAGATTGTCGTGTTATTAATAACATTACCATCAAATATAGACATCCTATACCTAGACTTGATGATATGTTAGATGAATTGCATGGTGGATGTGTATTTTCCAAAATTGACTTAAAAAGTGGTTATCATCAAATTCGGATTAGAGAGGGCGATGAATGGAAAACGGCTTTTAAAACTAAGTTTGGCCTTTATGAATGGTTAGTTATGCCATTTGGCCTAACTAATGCCCCTAGTACTTTCACGAGATTGATGAACCATGTTTTAAGACACTTCATTGGAAAATATGTGGTTGTTTACTTTGATGATATTCTTGTGTATAGCTTGAACATGCATGATCATATTGAGCGTCTCAAGAGTGTTTTACAAGTCCTAAGAGAAGAGAAGTTGTTTGCTAACCTAGAAAAGTTCATTTTTTGCCAAAGTGATGTTACTTTCTTAGGATTTGTAGTAAGTGCACAAGGTGTTAAAGTAGATGAAGAAAAGATTAAGGTTATAAGGGATTGGCCAACACCTAAAAACATGAATGAGGTTAGGAGTTTTCATGGTCTTGCTAGCTTCTATAGGCGTTTTGTGCCTCATTTTAGTACTTTGGCCGCTCCTTTGAATGAGATTGTTAAGAAAAATATTGCATTTAAGTGGGGACAAGATCAAGAAGATGCATTTACTAATTTAAAGGAAAAATCGATGCATGCACCTATCTTGGCCTTGCCTAACTTTGCAAAAACTTTTGAAATTGAATGTGATACATCTAATATTGGAATAGGGGCTGTTTTGCTACAAGAAGGTCATCCAATTGCATATTTTAGTGAGAAATTGAGTGGAGCACACTTGAACTATTCTACTTATGATAAGGAACTATACGCTTTAGTTAGAGCATTGCATATTTGGCAACATTATTTGTTTCCTAAGGAATTTGTAATACATAGTGATCATGAATCCTTAAAGTATCTAAAAGGGCAAGGTAAGCTAAATAAGAGACACGCAAAGTGGGTTGAATTCTTAGAACAATTTCCATATGTCATCAAACAAAAGAAAGGGAAAGCTAATGTGGTAGCCGATGCACTTTCAAGGCGGTACTCACTAATCTCTACTCTTCAAACTAGGCTTCTTGGTTTTGATAATATTAGAAATTTGTATGCCTTAGATGTTGATTTTGCTTCTCTTTTTCATGATTGTGAACTTATGGCACATGACTCTTATTATAGACATGATGGTTATTTGTTCAAGGGCACTAGACTATGCATTCCTAAGTGTTCAGAATTGCTCGTGAGAGAGGTGCATGAGGGTGGTTTAATGGGTCATTTTGGGGAACATAAGACTCTTGACATGTTGTATGAACATTTTTATTGGTCTAAAATGAAGCATGATGTGCATTTAATTTGTTCTAGGTGCATAGTTTGTAAGAAGGCTAAATCTAAAAGCACGTCTTATGGTTTGTATACCCCTCTTCCTATTCTTTCATCTCCTTGGGTTGATTTGTCCATGGATTTTGTGTTAGGGCTACCCAAGAACAAAAGTGGTCGTGATAGCATTTTTGTTGTTGTAGATGGCTTTTCTAAGATGGCACATTTCATTCTTTGTCATAAAGTTGATGATGCAAGTCATATTGCAAACTTGTTTTTCAAAGAGGTTGTAAAATTGCATGGTATACCTAAATCCATTGTTTCGGATAGGGAAACTAAATTCTTGAGTCACTTTTGGAAAACTTTGTGGGTTAAACTAGGTACAAAGTTGTTATTTTCCACTACTTGTCATCCTCAAACGGATGGACAAACCGAAGTGGTCAATAGAACTCTTGGCACCATGCTTAGAACATTTTTGCATGCAAATCCAAAGGATTGGGAAGAATGTTTGCCATTTATTGAATTTGCATATAATAGAGTTCCACATGGGACCACATCATTTTCTCCATTTGAGGTTGCATATGGTTTTTACTCACTAACTCCACTTGATTTGCTTCCTTTACCTCTTAGTGATGATGTTTTGCATAGCGATGTTGAAGAAAAAATCAAGTATGTAAAGGACCTCCATGCTAAAGTAAAGACCAATATTGAGACAAAAATGGAACACTATGCAAAGAATGTCAACAAAACTCGAAAGAGAATGGTCTTTGAACCCAATGATTGGGTTTGGGTTCAACCAAGGGTTGATGGCCCCTTCAAGGTGTTGGAGCGGATACATGATAATGCATACAAGATAGACCTTCCCGGTGAGTATCAAGTTAGTGCTACATTTAATTTTAGTGACTTGTCTCCTTGTGATGTAGGTGAAACAATAGATGAGGAGCTGAATTTGAGGACAAATTCTCTTCAAGAGGGAGGAAATGATGTGGACCAACCCTACATGAAGGTTAATGAGCTTCGAGAACTAGGAACGGGACCATTGACTAGAGGGAAGACTAGGAAGCTAAAAGAACAATTAGAGAAACAAATTGTTAATTTCCTTAGTCTTAAGATATATGAAAAGATTAATCCATATTATATTAATCTTATGGTCATAGAAATATCTTAAGACTTAATTTTAATTTTGGGATGTAATAATCATACATTATAATTAGGAATTATGTTGACTTGTGTGTACCTAAATATTTGGTAGTTTAGGCACCATGTTATTTTGTGTTAAGCTATATATGCCTTTTTATTGTAAGACATAGGGGACTTATTTTGGAAAGAAAAGAAACACTTAGTGTGATATTAGAGAAATGCTCTCTAGGGTTCTTCTTTGAACCAATTTTGGATCTTATCAAGAGCCTCCTACTCTTGTGGCGATTCTACTTTGATCTTATCATTCCTTGTTGTGGAGTGTGGCGATTTCTACCATTTCATTACTTCTTCATATTTTCTTCTTTTGTGTTTTTCATTCTTATTTGGTACTTTATTTGAAATTATCACTTGGATAGATCCTTCAAATCATATGGAAACATTCAAATCCATATCAATAGAGAAAAAGACAGCCACACAACATTAAGAGAAGGAGAAAAAAATGGGCTTCCGATGGTGGTAACAGCCTAACAGGTGTGTAGCAAACTTGCTTCGTTTGATCTACAATTTTAGTATGTTATTTCTTCCACTGAATTTGTTATATTAATATACAGTCTTAGTAGTTTTATCTTATCTAAGAGTTACTTTTGAATACCCAGTAGACCATTTACTATTCTCTAGTGGCACAATTTCATCTTTGGTTGTTCTACTTGTCTATTTAGATGAAATAAAATTAGCTGACCCTAATCTTGTTCGTTTGCAACATGTTTAGATTTTGCTCGAACAACACTTCAAGTTGAAGGTGTTATGAGACCTACACTATTTCATTGGGATGGAAATTGCAAAGTTCACCATAGGTATTCACCTATGCCAAAAAATATACACATTGCAGTTGCTTCAAGACATTGGTTTTATTTCAGCCAGGCCTGCACCCGTACCAATGGATCTTGACATTTCACTTAATAATACTGATGTTGAATTACTCACCGATGTTTCAGATTATCGAAGGTTAATTGGGAGATTAATGTACCTGGCCATACATCATTCTAACTTACATATGTAGTCAATAGATTGAGCCAATTGACACAACATCCTAAAACTTGTCTTCTTCATGTTGTTCATTATATGTTGTAGTATCTCAAGGAGTCTCTTGGTAAATGTCTACTTTATCTTGCCATTTCATCTGTTTTGGGTTATTGCCTTTGATGATGCTAATTGGGGTAGTTGTAAGGTTACCCGTAAACCCATTACTGGCTGCTGTGTTTTTTAGGTGATGTGTTGATATCACGAAGATCACATAAGCAATCCATTATAGCTAGATCCTCGGCGGAGGCTGAGTACCAAGCATTGGCCTCCCTCACTTCAGAGCTAATGTGAATCAAACAAATTTTTAGAACATCTGAAGTATCTCTATCCTCAATGGTGGTCTTATGTGACAATCAATTTCATCCAATTGACCTATAATCCTCTTAGTCACAAGCGTTCGAAGCATGTTGATGTTGATTATTATTTCATACGCCAGCATGACCAATCAAGCTTCTTGATGCTTGTTCATGTCATATCGACGAATCATTTGGGAGACCCATTAACTAAAGCATTGCCTATGCCTCTTTTTGAATTTCCCATATCCAAGTTGGGAATATTAGAAATATACCTACCCACTTGAGTGGGAGTATTATACTACATGTATAAATTCCACTTAAAAAGACAAGGATACAAAAATAGTGGATGTATCGAGAAGTCTCAAAGATTTGGGTGAGATCATTGAATGAGTTATTTTTAACTGAAATATCTCACAAAATTAATCTACAAAGAATTCTTTAAAATCTATATATTTTTTAATACAAAGAGACATTTTATAAGGTATGAGAAATCTTAATTGAATGCCACAAAATTTTATTACACCATTGAATCAATCATAATAATCCTAATTAAATAGGACAATAAATAGTTATTTTTTTAAAAATCTTGATTGAATACTACACAATTTATTATCAACAAAAGTCTTTTAAAATATTTAAAAATTCTAAACCAATACACCCCTAACTAATTAGTCTCTACTAACAAATAAAATAAATACATATTTAAAACTTTTTTTTTT
>JBBPBT010000215.1:293249-306848 GCA_037974875.1 Cicer bijugum
TATATAAAATATATAAATGAGCCAGTAAAAGATATAAATAGTTTAACATATATACCTCCTCCGCGTGTATAAGTTTTTACATATACATCCATTCATATCAGATATATTTGTTGACTAATGTTTAAAAAAGTTTTACTAATTTTGTCGAAAAACAAAATTCTACTAATGCTTTATAAGAAAAAGTTAAATATGCTTCAAACATATACAAATTAACCCACTTTGTTATATTATATTAGTTTTTAAAATATTATCACAATTATTTATGTGATAAATATAATTGAATATATATGTAAATAAATTACATTAAAAATACATATTAATTAAATTTAATATTATTTTACTTAATCCTCAAGAATAATATAAAATAAAATAAAAATGATTTGATAACTGAATTAGAAGAATAAGGTGATCATAAGAATTAAGAGTTTGATTCTCACCATCCACATATTATTAATAATTTTCTAACTGTACCAGCATTAACATTGGCTATTCTAAAAGAAATATAAAAAAAGTGAAAAAAAATTCTAAAAAAACATGACAGAAGAAGAAAATATTATTTAAATGAACTTTACTTAAATTATTTTCAAAAGGACAAAAAGTTATCATCCATAAATAAAATATTTTTCTTAAAGAATAAATAAATATTATGGTTTGACGTGTTGGGCTTATGGAATAATCGTTCAAGTTGGGAAAAAGGTTTGAAGGGTCGAAACACACACCGAAAACGTAAACACAATAGAAAACAAATAGTAACGCAACGCGAAAGGTTGTAGTGAAAAAATAATTAAAAATAAATAAATAAAATAATAATAATAATAATAATAATATAAAACAATAACAAAACAAATATATTTTCATTTTCACTCTTTTAATTTTAATTGAAATTAAAATTTTCTTTCTTTCTGTGCTGCGATCTCATATATATTATCACTCTTTCACTTCTCAAATTCATATCAATCTCCTTCGATTTCAAAGTTGACCTCTCATTCCAATTTTTGAAATCCCTAGGTTCTATTTCTACTGTTTCAATCTCACTGTTGTTGCATGTTTCTTGCGTTTCTATCATCTCGATCTCTTTGATTTTAGTCTTCTTTCGATTTCATTGTTAACTTTGGTTTCAATTGGATTATTACCCCTTTAATTTTGTCTGGGTTTTCTCAATTCTATGCACCTGTTTTTCTTTGTGATTCTGAATCTATGAATTGAATTTCTAATATTCTATTTATTATGTTAATATGCTGCTTTGTGTGTCAGAATGCGTTTGTGTTGGTGTTTCTGATTCTAATTTGATGATTGGGTTTTTCATGTATTTCTCAAGTTTTGGGTTGTTTGTTATTCAATCATTTAGAGATTTTTAAGAAAAGCAGAAGCTGTTTTGTGTATGTCTTTCCCATTGAAAATTACTTTTTCTAAAAAAATCATTTATAAAAACTGATTTTTTTGGGAAGCTACTAAAACCTGCTTTTTTATTTTATGCGGTTTTTAAATTATTTCAGATTGAGTTTTTCAGGGCCACGGATTGAAACTTAAAAAAAAAATCACATATTTTTCAATTTTATATATCTCTTTGCTACCTTCACATTGCGAGTGATGCATTAAATTTTTCTTAATTGTGTTCTGATTATGGTGTTTCTGTTGGTTATTTCTTAATTTCTTAATTTCTTAATTTCTGGATTTCTGATTAATGTTTATCTTTGTTCATAGATTGAATTAAAAGGAGTAACAATTAACACCTGACAAGTGTTTCCTTTGTAGGTTTATCAACTTTGTACGGGGTTGTTGGTACTGAAGGTTAACGATGGCTGCTTCCGAGGAGAATAGTGCATTGTTCCCAATATTCATATTGACAATAATGGCTATCCCTATAGTTCCTTATACAATAACAAAGTTATGTCGTGCGGCCTCTAAGAAATCAAAGAGCATTCACTGTCAGTGCAATGAATGCTCACGATCGGGGAAGTACCGCAAATCCATATTTAAGAGGGTGAGATCAATTTCCCCTATCTGCATTTTTATGGATTCAATTTTTTTTGCATATTATTTACTTTCAATTGTGAGACCTAATCTAATTCTGATACTGCCCTCATTTCTCCTGCTGATTTGTGTTTGCTTGTCCCTTTGATTTTGCAGATTTCGAATGTCTCAACATATAGTAACTTGACATTGTTACTGCTTTGGGTGATTATGATTATTCTGGTTTATTACATCAAGACTAGGAGTACTGAGGTAAACAATCACAAGTTAAAATTAATTTGATGCTTTTACTGCATGAGATTTTAATTTGGTATTGATTGGTGTTGTATATGTTGTATATCATATCACTTATTCATTGAGTTTTCAAATGGGGCATGTTCTGAGATTTCTCCTGTAAATTTATGCAGATTGAAGTTTTTGATCCGTTTAGTATTCTTGGATTAGAGCCCGGAGCACCAGAGTCTGAAATAAAGAAAAAATATAGGAGACTTTCTATTCAGTACCATCCTGATAAAAATCCAGATCCAGGTTGAATGTGTTTCTGTTGTTTAATAAATATTTCTCATTGTTGCAAACTTTGATGTTTGCAACAAATTGGGATTTCTGCAATTACCCATGTAACTGATTTTTTTTATTGTTTTTGTTTCAGAGGCACACAAGTACTTTGTTGAGCACATTGCTAAGGCTTATCAAGCTCTGACTGATCCAATAGCTCGGGAAAATTACGAAAAATATGGCCATCCTGATGGCAGACAGGTAATAAAACTGAAATGTCATAAAAGTGATCTGTGGCTTGTGGTGTTTATTTGTTTATATTAGGAGTATATAATGGGCTACTGCCTTGTATTCAGAGTTGGACTTTGGCCCAATCTTATCCTTTCCCCAAGTCAGAATTCTGTTAGTCACATTAGGAACTCAGTTAGTTACAGTTGGGAATTTTGTTAGTTACAGTTAGGGATTCAGTTAGAAGTTAGTTACATCTAGCTGTACTATTTTTTTTTTATCAACATCTAGCTGTATTCTAAATACAATACACCATTGTACTATGCTAATCAGAATGGAATATACAAGATTATCTCAAAACTGATTCTCTAGAATTCCCTCTCTTTCCTTCACTTTCCCTTACTTTGTATGCCTCTCACTGTCTAATAGTTTACATGCTGGTGAGATATGTGTGATATTTTATTTCAGGGATTTCAAATGGGTATAGCTCTCCCTCAATTCCTGCTGAATATTGATGGGGCATCTGGTGGGATACTTTTGCTTTGGATTGTTGGTGTGTGCATTCTCTTGCCATTGGTTGTGGCTGTTGTCTATCTCTCGAGATCATCAAAGTATACCGGCAACTATGTGATGCATCAAACACTTTCCACTTACTATTACTTCATGAAGCCGTCTTTGGCCCCCAGGTATATTCATTGTTTATCTTTGTTGTACAATTCTTGATAGTATCTTTGCTGTAGAATTTTAGTGTGATAGTAGTAGTTCAATTTTCTGTTAACAACTGTACTGTATACACAGTTCTCTTCTATATAAGTTACTGTCACGTGTAAATGTCATAAAAAATTGATTCGGTTATGCTGTTAATTGGATACACACACATATTCTTTTATCCAAGACTTCCTTTTGTAAACCTTTTTGGCATGTTTGAGAACCCACGCCATCTATCTTGTTTTTTTAATGTGAATACTATGTTCAGCAAAGTCATGGATGTCTTCACAAAGGCTGCTGAGTACATGGAAATTCCAGTTCGAAGAACAGATGATGAACCTCTTCAGAAGCTTTTTATGTTGGTAAGGAGTGAGTTGAATCTTGACCTCAAGAACATTAAGCAAGAGCAGGCCAAATTTTGGAAGCAGCATCCTGCATTAGTTAAGGTATCTTATTGTATGGCTGACTATGCCAAATTGAGTATTCTTTTCTTACTGGTTAGCTAAGTGTTCTATTCTGATTTCAAATAATCCTTTGTGTGCTCATACCTATGCTATTTTCTTTTAGACGGAACTGTTAGTTCAAGCTCAGTTGACACGTGAATTTTCAGCCTTGTCTCCATCTTTACAAAGTGATTTCAGACGGATTTTGGAAACAGCACCTCGCTTGCTTGAAGAATTAATGAAGGTAACTGACCTGACTATTGATCTTCTGATTCTTAGTAGACTAGGCTCAGTGTTTATGTGTTATTTATCATGCTGTTCCCTTTATTATGCACTTTATTTTGCAAATTGTAATCCTTAAAATACTGAATTCTTAAACATCGCCCATATAAACTAAATCATCCACGGAAGGTGCTCAGGCCTGGGGCCCAACTAAATGGGTTACTTTTGCTGAGTCATGTCACTTGTCAAAAAATAAAAAGGTTGAATTTTTTGTTTAAGATGCAAAATATTATAGACCCTGCCAACAGTCAACAATTTAAATGCGCAGCTAATAGAAATCTTTGCTATGCTGCACAGAATGTGACAATACGCTATTTCTTATAAAATATAGGATACGATCCGTTTAGTATACATTTAGATAGAAATAAAATTTTCACAATGTTAGTAAATATAATATAGAAATAATTTAAAATAAAATAAAAAAGATAAAACTTAAGAAAAATAGGACTATTGATTGGACTGTTTACATTCTTTACATTGTGATTGGACCCTCTTTAGACTATTGACATTTGAAATATGTTGATGGAAAATAAAGGCAAATGAGTTGGATAAGTATGCTAATTTCAAGTTAGTGCTTCAATATGCAAGCAATTGAAGAGGCTTGTGAGCGAATTTGATGTGTCTTGACATTTTTTTTTTAAATGTTCTTCCCGGATACCTTTTAGGTATGTATTTTTGGTGTATCGGGAAGTACCCTACACGAATACGGCATGGAAAGTGGAGTATCCGTGCATCATAGAGTTTCTGACAACAATATGAATGAACTGCTAGTAAACTTCTCTGTGTGTTGCTTGAAGAGAGGTTAGTCACAGAGTGATAAAAGGCAGTTAATTGCAGAAGTGGATTTTATTCAATCTGCAGTATCTCCGGGAAAATGTATTAAAAAATAAATAAACTAAAAGAAACAGACCAAATGGAACCTGTGCTAAGCTATTCCTGTGGGTTTTCTGAAATGTTTTAATAGTTGTTAGTAGGGGTGGACAACCGGTCAGTTCTGGCCGGATACGGGTGAAAATTGTCAATCCATCGCTAAGCAAATGCTATAGTGTAAGAACCATCTCCGACCTTTTTTGTCAATGGGTTTGTTCGGCGTTGAGTTCGTCAGATGTCAGGTCTGCTGGATGGGTTGTTACGGGTATGAGGTTTGAAAGCATAGAAATTTCTCCAGATTTTAGAATGTTAAAGATGGGAAGAAGAAATAGAGAACCTGACAAATGACAGAAAGAAGGTGCACTCTGGCCACAGCTTTGCTGATCTCCGCCCTGAACACGGGGTCTGACTGTCTAGTTTCTGTGTGGGTAAACGTCTTGCTTTGAGTTCAACAAGAAAAATCTCTCACAGAGAAACTATCTTTGTTGCATCATAACAATGAAAACATTTTTGGACCTTGCATGTAAATATGAGGTGAACTGGTCGTCGAAAACTCTGGATTGAGAGAGATGAAAAGGACTGAATGTGGGATTTTGAGATTCAAGTCTGCAATATAGTGACTATTGTTTTGTTGAAAAAAAAATTATTTAAACAGGTTTTTTTTAGAGACATACTAAATGACTGTAGTAAAAGGAATTATAGATTTAGTATTATTAATAATAAGAGAGTCCCAAAAATCAAAGTCATGAATCGTTTCCCATACTTCTGAAACAATGACAAGTCTGTAAAAATACTCGATTACTCCAGCTAATTTTGTACTATTTTGTCTGTTCCTCCTATGAAACTAATAACAGAGAGTAGAAAAGTTGTTTCTTTAGTTCATTCTCGGTCAGTGTAAGGTACTACTGGATTGCAATTTGCAGACCGAGTGCATCCGTTTGTACTCAATTTTTTTTCTTTGGTTACCCGACTACCCATGTAAACCAGACCGTTTGGCAAAAACTGAACTCGGTATGCACGGTTTTGGGTGGGTCATGGGTTTTTGTCCACCCCTAGTTGTTTAGTATTTTCCTTATTCAAATACAAAAAAGACAGACATAAGTAGGATGACAGAACTGTGGAGATTAACTGTATCAAAACTAATATCATAACTACATTTAAAATGAAGCATGTTTGCACCCTAAGGTCATCAAGTTTTGCTTGCCATCTTTCTTTTATATGATGATGGATATAATATTTATGTTTCTATATTTGTAGTTTTGAAACTGTTATATTTGCATTTTGTACATTCTTTAATGCTCTAGTCTCTGTAAAAGATGGCAGTCATTCCACGCAATGCTCAGGGGCACGGATGGTTGAGACCTGCAATTGGTGTTGTTGAGCTTTCCCAATGTATCATCCAGGTAATGAATCTAAGTTAATCAAAGTATTACAATTCAGTCATATTTATTCCCTCCAATTGCACCCTTACATATGTTCAATATACAACTAGTACTCTGTTATTTGAAATAGAATAAGTGATCGTGAAGCTTTACATATTCAATATGTTCAATATTCAGTCCCCTTTACATACGTACAGATCAGTCTCTCTACTGAAATATGTGGGACATTATTTTCTTTTATTCCTTATTGTCATTTATTTGCATGTTGTAATTATTAATATGTATCTGTTGTTCATATGCGCATGCTGATAACCTGCTTAAGTCTGTTGAAATTTTACTAATTGTAAATCTCCTAGTGGATTATTTGTCTTGTTTCCCATCAGCTTTGTGGATTTTTTTGGAGGATGCCCCCTTTTTTTTCTCTTATAATTTCATCCACTAATACTTTTTCTCTCAGTCTTTTAAATATTAAAGTTTATTTTTATGATTTATGATCTCCTATGCAGGCTGTTCCTCTCAGTTCTAGAAAGACTACCAGTGGATCACCTGAAGGCATTGCACCATTTCTGCAGCTGCCACACATTAGTGAGACTGTTGTTAAGAAGGTGGCTCGTAAGGTGTGTCAAAACACTATATATATGGTTAAATATCACTGCTCTAAATGCTCATGTCTGTTAATTCTTGTGTAGTTACATTATCAAAAGATAGAGGTTAACACACTTGCAAAACATATATGCACTTTGTTTTAGGGAAACCTAGTTAGCTACTCGTTGGATCCAGTTCAGTATAAGTTTGATTTCTGCCAAGTGATCTCTAGCATTGATTCTGAGTAAAGGATATTATTCATATTGGTTCTTGTTAATTTTGGATAGGATCTAGTGGCTGAATTGCTAGTTCTGTGAAACTGCTATCAAACTTGTTTTATTCTAAAAAATTGTATTAGACAACAGTTATCTCTGTTCTGTACAATTAGACAACAGTTACATATTGTATTATGACTATGATGGCTGTTTGAAATATAAATGTTGGATTTCCATTTTGTTTCTGTCATATTGAGTTTCCAATTTGTTCCCATGCCACATGAGTGTTGGAAGTTGGAACTAAGTATTTTCCTTCTTCATATGCAGAAGGTAAGAACATTTCAGGAACTTTATGACATGGACTCACAGGAGCGAGCTGAACTGCTTACTCAAACAGCAGGGTTATCTTCTGATGAAGTGCAAGACGTTGAGATCGTACTGGGTATGATGCCTTCCTTGACCCTTGAGGTAACTTGTGAGACTGAAGGCGAAGAGGGTATACAAGAAGGTGACATTGTTACCATCCATGCTTGGATTAATAATAAAAGAGGTAATGGCCTGATTGGTGCCCTTCCGCATGCCCCTCACTATCCATTTCACAAGGAAGAGAATTTCTGGTTTTTGCTTGCGGATTCTGTTTCGAACAATGTATGGTTTTTTCAGAAGGTTAGTTTCATGGATGAAGCTGCTGCTGTAACCGCTGCCTCTAAGACAATTGCAGAATCTAAGGAGGGGTCTGGGGCAACTGCAAAGGAGACCAGTAAGGCAGTTGCAGAAGCAGTGGAGAAGGTGAAGGGGGGATCTAGATTGGTAATGGGCAAATTCCAGGCACCATCAGAGGGTAACTATAATTTGACTTGCTACTGTTTGTGTGACTCTTGGTTGGGCTGTGACAGGAAGACAAATTTAAAGCTCAAAGTTTTGAAACGGACTCGGGCTGGCACTAGGGCTGCTGCCTTAGCTGATGAGGGACCTATCCTGGAGGATGGAGTTGAGGAGGATGAGGACAATGAGGAAGAAGAGTACGATGATGACTATGAGAGTGAGTATAGTGAAGATGAAGAAGATGATCAAAATTCAAAAAACAAGCATCAAGCTGCTAATGGAACCAGGAATAAAAACAGTCAAGCTGCTGAAAGTTCAGGCTCTGATGAAGAATGAGAATTTTTTGTTTTGCTTTTGTTTTCAAAAGAATACTAGAACTATACTGTCCATTTTAGTTTATCAGTTGGACTGCTTTGATCCTTGGACTTTTGATATCCTTTTTTCAGCTGATAGATATCATGATTAAATTGTCATCTTATCTGATAAATTTAAAGTTTGGAAAATGAGTTGAAGGATTAAATTTTGTTTCAGTTCCAGTGTTCCAACATTTTAAAGTTTTTATTGGAAATTTTTAGTTTTGAGGGGAGTCCTAGCGTCCAGTGATCATGTAATCACTTGTCCTCTACCATTCCCTTGTTGTAGTATTTTTTCTATTGTTTTTGGAATGAGAAAATTTTGAAAGGGTTGGTAAATTTTTGAAGTAATTTAAGTGATAAAAAATTTCAGTTGTCATTTACTTTGTTATGTTTTCATTGTTAAGAATTCTTAACAATGGCAACTGGGCGGGGACGGTTTTAAGCATTACCAATCCCACACTCGCAACTCCAATACCGCACCCGCACCCGTCGGGGGTGATTTTTTAACATCTACCCCTGCACCCAACGGGGATGGGTTTCTCCGCCCCGCACCTGTCGGGGGTGATGTGTTCATCAACAATGAATTTTTTTATTCACAACATAAAAAATCAATAATTTGACTAAATAATAATATTCAACATAACTTCTAAAATTACAATAATGAAAATAATAAAATCACAATATCTTCAAATTTGTTTAAGTTTGCTACAAGTCATAATATTTTGATCAACAAAAGTTCAATTCAAACAAAAGTTCTAAATATTCAAAGTTCAAACGAACTAATCTATCAAAACAGTAAAAAATTCTAAATCATCAAAACAAAAAGGTTCTAAATAAGCATTTTCTAACGATCATCTTTATCTTCAAGATGGGAATTGGAAAGTGAAGTAACACCACTGATCAACAATTCACCTATATTAAAAAATAAAAGTTAAATATTAACATTTAACATGACAAATTTAAATCAAACAATGTAGAGAATAGAATACCTTCATCGTCGGACTCTATTTCATTGAGTAAAATAGCATTTTCATTATCCACTTTAGAATTTGAATCACCTATCAATATCAACATAGTACAATATAAACAACAATAATTTAAGATATACAAAGGTATTAGCTATTTCAAATATATTAAAATTTAAATGAATAATTTAAAACAAATACCAGTCTTCTCAGCACTCCATAACCAACTTCTAGCACACATCAAGACCTCTAAAGTAGTCCAATGAAGTCGGCTTCGATGAGGGCTTAAGTTATGTCCGCCGATACTGAATACAGATTCATAAGCTACAGTAGAAATAGGAATTGCCAATACATCCTTTGCAATGGTTTGAAGTGTTGGATACTTAACACCATTCAACTTCCACCACAACTAAATCTCAAAATCAGGACTTCTTGGTAAAACTTCCTCCTCTAAATAAACATCCAACTCTGTTTTGACAAACGAAGTTCTAGCTTTTTTTTTTCTTCTGACATACAAATCATAGTCTTCTAAACCATCATCCTCAACATTACTAAAGTGGGCATCCAATATTTGAGAATCACTACTAGAACCATTATTCATTTTCAATTGATATTCATAAAACAAATCATAACACAACTGTCAAATCGACTTAACTTGGTCATTAGCATCACTATTGAAAGTGGATATTCATGCAAAATAATTGAAATAATGGTTGGAGAGAAGCTGAGTATCTCCTAAAACCAATATGCTCCACTATTGAAAGTGGATATTCATGCAAAATAATTGCATGTGCAAGCTCTTTCCTAGCATTTTCAGCATCATAAATTCTAGTCCCCAACTCCTTTTTACCTTGCAAGACCTTAGCGGTAAGAAATATTTGTCCGTTATTATGTCTCATGGTAGACAAACGTGGAGTACATATTTTCATATGTCTGCGCAAGTGTGAGGTCCCGTCTCTTGCTCTCCCACCAAGCAATTTCTTGCAATAATTACATTTAGCTTTTTCTTATCCATCAACTTTGACCTTTGTAAAATGATCCTACAATACTTAAGTCTATTGTTACGATCTTCAGGTATTTCATCTATCATATTATCATTTGTCTCATCGTGTGGTGTTTGCACAGTTTCATTTGGTGTAGAAACATTAACTAACAGATTACAACTTTCATTCATAGTTGGTTGATGTGAACTTTCTTCTGAAGTAAGTTGACATGGTAGTGGTTGAGATGATGTGCCTTCAATTTCCATTTATATATTATGTAAAGTTGCACATAAAAACAAATTAAATTCATAAATAAGTTATACACTCACTCACACACACACATATATTTCTTAAAAAATTTATCATGTAGTCAAATTAAAATTAAATCCATAATTTTCATGTAGTCATACATACTATCTAACTAGCAGCATTGGCACATAAAGATTCTAGAAGATGGAGAGAAAACATATAAAGAATCTTGATTGCTACTGTTTTGCTATGTTTTGCTATCGAACCTTAAAATTATTTGCAAGTCATTTGCTATTGAACCTTAAAATTACAAGGAACAATCCCTCTGTAAAGTGCACTAGCCAGTCATGACTTTTTTTTATCTGTAAAATCAAATATCATATGCATTTAGGACCATAGTGAGGGAAGAAGGATTTAATGCACTTTATAGAGGGATTGTTCCTGGTTTCTTTCTAGTATGTTGTTGGCTCTTGTTATTTTTCCCGTCAATTTCGGCACTTAAAATTATGACTAAACATTATAATATGTGGACTGTGAATTTGAGCTTAAATAAAGATAAAGGACTTGAAAGGAAAAGGCTAAAAGATCAATCACTAATTAACATTGAGCCAGTTGCAACTAGCCACTTACAATTAAACTCAAACTATCGGAAATCTCACAATATATCCTTCCAATAAATTACTGTCAAGCTGCAATTTGAACTAGTTTATCATGTGATTTTCACAAGGTCACTAAAACATGTTAGCATAATTTTTTTATTGTGATGAACTGGTTATTATATTATATTATATTAATACTATATATAATTATATACACACACATCATTATATGATTTCTAACCATTCATGAAATTTCATCTGTTAAAATTAAACAGTCATGCATTTAGGACCATTATTGGGGAAGAAGGATTTAGTGCACTTTACAGAGGGATTGAAGGATAATCTTATTGCTATTGAACCTTAAAATTGAAGTTGTAAGTCATTTGCAAGTCATTTGCAGGAAAACGAACCTTAAAATTATAGTGGCGAAGAGAATAAGAGGTGACACACTAAGGATGACGAAGACGACGCACGGAGAGGAGGGAGGACGACTGGGACAAAAAAAGAAGGAAGATTGATAAAATTAGGGTTTTGTTACTATTTTAAGAGATATAAGGTATTTAAGTAATTGTATTTATGTCGGGTGGGTGCGGGGCGGATTTGATGAAACCTGCCCCGCACCCGCCTGTAACTTTGAACAACGGGGAAAATCCGCACCCGCACCCATTAAAAACGGTTTTTCCCCATTAAATGCGGAGCGGATGCGGGACGATTCGGGTTCAAATGTCATTCCTATTTAGAATGTGTGTTAATTTTGTTTCGATGAGACTTTTAAGTGAACTATTATCGTAGAAAGAAGATAAAATATTAGTGAATAAAAATATATTTTTTAAAATAATGAAAATTAATTTTGACATTTTCACTTTTTAAAAGACTATAAACAATTATTTATTTTAAAAGTATCTTCCCTCAAAAAGAAAATAAATACAATCAATTTTCTTTTTGCAATCAACTTGTACCTGGTAAGAAAATAAAAATTAAAACATGACTGTTTTTAAAGTATAAGTGGACCTTAAGTAGTTTCTTTTTTGCATCATTGTAAGGTCAGAGTAACATCAATGGTGCTCTTTATGAGATGTTTTATTTAGTGAATTTCTAGAATAGGGACCAAAATTGATTAAAAAAAATGAATATTACCAAATATGACAAAAGTTAACAAAGGGACCTAGTGGCATCTACAATGTCCTTTTATAAGCATGAATATGTGCAAGTCTTTCTTTTTGATTCCCCTGATATTTCTCTATTATTTTTAGTATCAAGATTATAACTACTATGGTTGATCTTCCAAACATAAAACCAATTGGTATTTTGACATGGATTTCTTTTCCAAATGTCTGCTTAATTACTCTATCTAAATGTTCTATAGCATGGCTCATAAATTAAATTTATTTTCCTCTATTAAAAAATTTCAATAAGTGATTTATAGTATCTATCTATTTTTGTGTTTTAATATTATTACGTTGTTTTAGTGAGACATTTAGTTCGCTATCTTAATTTAGTGATTTTGATTTTTTCATCTTGTTATAATATTTATTTTATTTAAATTAATATATTAATCTTGATTTAATATTAATAGATTCAACTAATGATTTTGATGTCATGTACGTTTAAAATAAAAATAAATATATAATCAATTTAATTTTATTAAATTTGTAAGAAATTTACTGTTTTATACTATTGACACGGTGGATGTTGTTGTCTCAATGCTTCTTGGAAAAACTCTCTTAGTCTTAACGGTTCAAAGACCAATTCGATCGATGCCAACTTGTTAAAAGTATAAAAAAAAAAAATCTCTAAAGTTTAACTCGTCGATTCATACCAATCAAATTGACGTATAAGGAATTTTTAGAAACGGGCCGACAGCAAACCTCCTTAGAATTTGCCTTTTATGAGTAGAGAAGCTTCACACCCATTTCATAATCAACGTGATATTAACAGCTTTAAACCCCATGTGATTTAACGCTACTGTTACAACTTACAACCATATTTCTCAAAACTCATCCCATCACTATTGCACATTTGTAACCATTCTGTGACCTTTACAACATTGTCAATTAATGCCTATCAATCAACCTATCAACTTTGACAATTCATGTCTTCCAACTTTTCTGTACAATACTTTTCTCCACAATTAAAATAAAATAAAAAAACTCAATAAAACACATCAGTCATCCAAATAAATTACATAAAATATATAATTAATTAAATTATATTAATAAATTGAATTATGTTGTATTAAAAAAATTAAATTAATTAGATAATTTTTAAAATCAATTAATTAAATTAATTCAAAAATTAGCTTAACAATTTTAAAATTCTATTATGACTTTTTCTTAAAAAAAATTTAAAATAAAAATATTATAAAAATGTTTTTTTTTTCAAAAACTTGAGAAACATTTTTGAATTTGTGTCGAAAAAGAAAATCAAATTTTTTTTTATC
>JBBPBT010000215.1:307115-327919 GCA_037974875.1 Cicer bijugum
AAAAATTAAAAAAGTTTTATCAAAAGAATTTTTAAATTATTTTTTGGAAATTTATTTTCATGAAATAATTACTTCAAAAAAATTTATTAAGAAAAATCAAAAACTTTTTCTCAAAAAATTAATTTTTTGTCAAAAATTTCTAAATACTTTTTCCGAATAACTTATTTAAATCGATTTTAACTAAAAACTTATTCAAAATATTAAACTGATTTATGTTTATAAACCAATTTTAAATCGATTAAGAACCAAAATAAACTTGATTCTAAAGTAACTTTCAAAAACTGGACCAATCCATAAATATTATCGAATTCAATATAGTTTTTGCATCATAAACACCTCTAATAATATGAATGAGATTATAAGTCAAGCAAAAAGAAAGATACTAGTAGAGCTATGACTATGACTTGTGTTTGGAAAAAGGAGGTGACAGGAAGTAGTGACCGGAAGATTCAAATAAGAGAGAGGCCCGTAATCTCCCTCTACTAGAATTTTCCTGTCAAAAGAGAGGAAGAAAAGAGGAGATAGCTTCAACTCTTAGCTTCAATGTACTCCCTCTAGTGTGCAAGATACGAATATGCTTACATAGATGCTACTTAGACATTTAACATTTTATGTTAGTGTTGTCGTTTCTGTTAAGTCATAGAGTCGGACTAAGACCGGACTGATTAATGTTTTATAAAATAAAGAATTATTTTGAAATATTGAATGAATTACACGGATAAAAGTGCCAAATTTCAATGACAAAGGGTGTGATGAAGTATGCACGATGGGGATCCGAACCGCGAAGAATTGATTGTTGGAGGTTTAATAATGATCAACTCTGTGTAACTTCAATGAATATATTTCTGTATGTTGCTTGAAAAGTACATCATGAAGCAATGATCAGCCGAAACACCTTCATCCTTCGCGAGTTTACAGAATGCATCTGGGAGTACTATTACCATTTGTTCAAGTAATGACCATTCTAGTTCCTTGCTCGCAAAATTCAGGTTCCCAGGCCACCATTCACTTTGAGAAGGCAACACCAAATATGTACCCACCAAGTCAAATTTTTCGGCCAAAATACCCTAATGGGCTTAACGCTTTGGCCTAGCTATCTTTGGATCGCGGGGTTTCACATGGAGGAGGTGGTACACCAAACACCCAATCGAGAACATTCAAATATTTGGATCTGAACACTTCCCTCTCTTGTGCATAGCAGTGCATTATGATGGCTGTTGACAAGCTGAAAACTACGACATCTGCTCTCTTGATAGTTCTAGACTGCGGCAGATACCCAGCATCAGCTATGCATGTGAAGAAACTCTCAATAGCCCGGGCAAGGCAGTATAACGATATCTCTATTCGCCTGCTTTTCTTCTCAATCGCCAATGCTAGGCCAGTTGGGAACTACACAAATGCAAGGTTTAACTTCATAACAAAACAACTATCGTAATTGAAATAATTATTCTTTCCATGAATGTGATTCTAGAAAACTGGTGTGTCAAATAATACAAATTGAATTACCCCTAATCAAACAGATATAAATATTTGGATGCAGAAAGCAACATACCGTTCCCATGGCCACCATTGGAACATTACATCGTTTGAAGATCCTAAAGAGAAAACACGTCCACATCCTGATTAAGAATAGAGGTATCCATATTATACAATGTCACTTTAAAGTTTCAACAAAATTGGTGCAGTCAAAATAACAATAAGTCAATCAAAGAAGAATGAGAAATGAACGGGCTACCAGTTGCATAAAAAAAAAAAGCAACTGAGCGTAAGGAAAGAAAGTATTTTCTTTTTGAACGCAAGAAAATTGAAGCAAGTATTCAAAATACCCATTATAGCTAACCTTTTTTTTTATGGAAATCATTAGTTAACTTTAAGCTTGGGTAAAGCAATCATAAATAATTGTTCCAAAACAAAACTAATTTAGCAACAAGACAACCAAAAACAAAATAATAGTGCATGGAACAAGATGCTAACCAGGCAGATGCACAATACACAGACAGAAACAAGCTTGATCTTGCAGTGCCAATAAGACTCTTTCTCAATATTGTAATAGGCCTGCAGTTAAGCATTTTGACTACGAGTAATGAGAAAGTGCAAGTTAACGTAATCTCATAACTACATAGCACAAAGCAATGTATTCATTTCATCCTTGATTTGAGAGTCCGATAAATATTAGATGGAACAATTTGTTGTCCAGAAAACCCCTTTCAATTTCATAACAAAATCAGCATATATGCCACTGCTAAATGCTAATGTATTCAATTCAAACCATCATTAATAATAACATTTCAATCGTGCGAATAGTAGATTGGTTGCTACATATTCCAATCAGATCACCTTATTAAAAGTCCTTTTCTGTGAACTATTAGGGCAGGTATCAGATAAACTGGAAGATAAACAGGTAGCGCTCTTTTGTAGGCTTGAATGAGAAAAGAAATTATGTGGCCACCACATGATTGATTGCCATGTACAATCTGCAAAACATCAGTGATTTTAAACACTGTAAAAAGCTACAAAGATCTCAAGTTTTCTATCATGGGCTAGAAATTAAATATTGAACAGAGATATGAAACGTTTCAAACAGAAATTGCAGTGTTATACAGTTCAATCAAGAATCATCAGGCCAGAATGGCATAGTTGAACACAATCCAAAAAAAGAAAAAAATGAGAAATTCAATACTATAAATATGACTAAAACTTGAATGGATAATTATATCATGGAATAGAGCAGAAAAGAATGATCAAAACCTATATGTTTCCACCAAAGTCCAGACACTTTGATGTTCACATGTGGTTCCACGTCAAATATGAATAAATATCATCTAACGAAACACATTTCTCATGATTCAATCAGAATAAAAAAAATGCTGGGATCAAATTCAGCTTCCAAATTTGATATTGAACGCGGTTTAACAATTATGTTTTCTTTTACGTTACTTACTTTCTATTGGTTGATTTTTAATTAGCCCGAGGTTCAAATAAAAGGACAAGAATAAAAAAATCGGTATTTCATACCGAGCAGGGGACTTTCATATTTGGATCTAATTTCACGTCGACACCCATGGTCTTGTAGTATTTCTTTATTGCATCCAAATTAGAAAAAGGCAAGCCACTGGCTATATCTTTTACACCTTGTAAGATAACTGCATCCTTTCCACCATGTTTATTGAGAAAGGATTTATATGAAGCAGGCAAACTTTCTTGCTTTAATATATAAGCAGACCTGAAATCGAAAGATTCACTATTATCATTAATCTTTCTTTGTAAAAATTCCTTCAATAATTATTAAAAGGGAGAAAAGAGGGGGAAGAGAAACGAGAGGGACATAAAGTGTGACTCTATTGGAAGCATGGCCCCAACATGAACTATCAAGGGTGCAGCTGCATGTGCACAGTCATGGTTGTAAAATAGGAGTCATAATTTTATTTACACGAATGTGTTAGCATTGTACTACGCTTATGCATGATATATTGAACTTCAGTTGAGCATTCTGCTGGTACAGCAGTCTAACTGGCAACTGCTTCTACTGTCTAGCTGCTTCTCCTTGTGTTGTCAATAGTATGTCTTATTCTGTTATAATTAGTAAGAATCAGTAAACTGACTTAGCTTTAGTTTGGCTTATAAATAGAACCACTTTACATTCTAACATATCATCAGAGAATTCAAAATACATTTCACAGAAAATATCTCATAGTTTCCCACTATTTTCTTTCACTTTCAGTTATATTCAACTTCTCAGAAGATTGATTTTTCCAATATAAGTCTAGGTGGCATCAATATCTTTCTTACTAAGTTATTAAACTGCTCTAAGATACAACAAAATATTATGATATTTTTCATATATTTTGACACTTCTCCTCAAGCTATAGCTTAATAAGTTTGAGATTGTTACCAATAAATCCTTAAAAAGGCAATATATGGGCTCACAAAACAACTTGAGGAAGTTGAAAACATTGCAGAGAAGAGCATTGGTGGAAAGACAAATGGTTGGAATGATCATTAATCTCAAAGTTGGATGGCCAAGTAAGAAGAGATTCAATAGAATGATCATAAGCTGAAATTTCCTGGCAGGCAACCATACACAACAAGAACTAAAACTTTTCCAAATCCACGAAGAACAATATGTGGAATTCTTAAAGAGCAAGAAAACTTAGGAAACCAAATAAATAGAAAGAAAAAAAACTAAAACTGAGGATGGAGCACATCACAACCAAGAATAATTCATTATGGCATGACTCCTTAGTGAGACAGGAGAAATCACATTAGGTAAAACTCACAATGGGAGGTTGGTATGAATCATAACAACTTCATCACTAATCTAGAATAACCAAGGCAATCTAACATTATCCTGCAGTGGTAAGCACTTTCATACAAATTCTTGTCTTTTCCTTTTATACTAAACAGAAATTTCATGGTAAGATAACTAGACAAGGTAGAGCCCAGCACCTTCAGTCACTATTAGCAAGGACAAAACTAGTATAGGGTGAATAACTAGTCACCAAATGTAGAAGTCCATTTAACGAACAAGATAAGCCATTCACATTATACTAACTATTTAATTAGACAAGGATATGGTTTAACTGGAGTGAACATGTTAGCATATCTCACATTTGGTATCTATTTATTTTTAGTACATGCATAGCTATCGGTGAACTGAACATAGAAACAGGAGTCACATCATGCAACAACCTTAAACTGTGAAGCCATCAAGTGAAACACAGACTAGCATCTTAAGAGAACCCAGGGTACTGCCATGATATTCAAAAGACAAGAGAGACTGAGGTAAAAAAGCATAAATAAATGAAAATAATAAAAAAGATAAGCATAGTT
This sequence comes from Cicer bijugum, assembly GCA_037974875.1. Lineage (NCBI taxonomy): Eukaryota > Viridiplantae > Streptophyta > Magnoliopsida > Fabales > Fabaceae > Cicer > Cicer bijugum. The sequence goes on from JBBPBT010000215.1 coordinate 311,946, forward strand.
ACATACAATATTTGGGAAGAGGATAGACACATGAGGAAAATGTCTCCATGCTTCCATGTGAGAGGCTTACAAATTCTCCCGAACCTTTTGCTCTTAATCCCACAACGAGATGCCAAAACAGAAGCCCGCATGAGAATGTAAATGGCCAAACTTGTGTGCTGTGCCTCTAACCCTGTCAGAAGCATCGACTGCCCAGCAACTGCCCCTGCCAACAGAGCCCTCCACCTCGCTGTCCTGAACTACAAAACACATCACCAAACCAATCACAATCACACCCACTCCACAAACCCACAAACCCATGGCCAAAGTGTGCTGTGCCTCTACTTTCCCTTTTCATATACTTATTATTTATTTTATTAAAACAAATGTTGTTTCTTAGTATTAAATATTAGAATAACAAATAATTAACATTTTTTGGGGGATAAAATCTTTATGTATGTTAATCTTAGTATTTGAGATAATCCTGTTTGAGAAAATAGAAGGGGTTGTTTGTATTCACAAGTTTCTGTTGAGGTCCGTGACACCAACATATATCAGACATTAGGATATGCCTTCAATATGAATTAAGTGCCAGTGCTTCATAGCTCTGTCTATATACATTTTCCTCCATGCAGACCTAGCATATTTCCATTATGTCAATCTCATTAAAGCACCATGACACTCATTCAATTACAGAAAATCACGCTGCTCAGCACCACATCTCTCTAACTAATTACCAGACAGAACATGCAAATTGCTTTGCTTCCACTTAATTACATCTTTTTCAATATAGTTCAAGGATTCAATGGATTGAACTTCGAATCACTTCTAAAACCAACCTACAGTTACAGAGCTTAACTATAACAATAACATTGACAATAAATCAATTATCAGAAGCAATTAATTAAGAGAAAAAGAAGAACATGCCTACGGTGACCTCCGAGAGCACCTATAAGCTCATCCATTGAAACAAACGTTCCAGCGAAGGTTCCAAGAAACAAACCATATCTCAAAGTTTCCTTCAAAGCCGAAACAATCACTTCGCCGTTCGTCAACACAATCTCCTTCCTGAACAAAACGAGCAAAAACGAAATCAATCTTCGCAACCGCGAATCAGTATACACTTATTCGAGTTTGGACCTTTTTTTTTTCTCACCTTGGCGGTTTTTTTCGCGCGAATCGCGCCAAGATCGCGAAGAGAGCGAGACCGCCTTTAATACCAGCTCCGATCGAGAAACCCTTAGCCGAAGCAACGAGGACTCTCTGAAGCTTTTCCGGCGGAACCATCACGAACGTGCCGTGGAAGGAACGAGGGATCGACGGTGTAATAGAAGGAAGTTGAAGTTCTGATGATTCGACGTTGTCATTGTGAAAATTGTCGACCTCCTCCGGAGTGTAGCGATGGATATCACCGGAATCGGCGGCGGCTAGTGACATGGCGGCGGACGAAAAAATGGAAGAGTAGAGGTTGGGGGGAAGTTATTTCAAAGAGAGAAGACAAATGAATAGTGATGATAATTAATAAGTCACATTTTCATTTTGAGATTCCATCGTACCGCGACATGTGTATGGTTCTTGACCCTATCTATTTTCCATATCAATTTTGTTTATATAAAAGTTATAAAATGAATGAATCAATAAATAATTAATGTTATACTTATAACTACATATAAATAGTCATGCATATATAATATCAATTATTTATTTATAATGGTTGATGATATTTATTTTATTATTTAAGTTATTTAATTTAGACGAGTTAAATTATTTTTATGAATTTGAATTGAGAAATTGTAAAGTGAGTTGATCAATAGTTAATATTATAACTACTTATTATTGGTCATGTGTGTGCTCAAAATAATAATTATTTATTTGATAATTAATGATTGATATTATTCATTTATTATTCTAAAGTCAATTGCTTAAGTCACATTTTTTTTTTCCATATACACTTCAAAAACTAACCATAAGTCGATTAATTATTTTTTGAACATAATTTAACATTTGAATTCATCTGAGGCTCGCTATGTACGATAGTGGTCCTCTGAATGATAAATTGATTAATGTGAAAATATGATAATTATGACATTAAAATGTGGAATAAAAATATTTATAAGGTGTTGATTGATTTAATTTCGTTAAATGTGTGTATTTAATGTTATTGTGATATTTAATTTATTTTCGTTAAATATGTGAAATGTGATATTATTGTGATATTGGACGCCGAATGAATTTTATTTATATGTTTGATTAGACATGTTTAGGTGATGTGATAATAAAAGTTGGATGCATTTTGATAAGTTTATGTTATAACTTAATAATAATAATAATAATAATAATAATATTAATAATAATAATAATAATGTATAATTAATAATAATGATATTATAACGAGTAGATTATGATAATGTATAATTAATAATAACCATGTTATAAATTTGTGATAAGTCTATGTGATGATATATGATTGATGATAGTGATGCTATAAAATTGTGATGAGTTTATCTAATGAGATATGATTAATGATAGTGATGTTGTGAATTTGTGTTTGAGATGACGATCTTGATGGAGTATCATAGGTTAATGTGTGGAGAAAATAAATATTGAGAATTTGTGAAGTGAAAATTATTTTGTCATCATATAGGTAGGCCTGACAAGCCTAGTGATTCCGGGGAAGTACAATAGAATGAGTCTGATAATAGAGATTTGCAATTGAGCCTTAAGGCAAGATTGTTACACATTAGAGGTATTCGGGTGGGGAATTCCTAGGTGACTTGAAGGTAACACTCCAAATGCCGGGAGCTAAATGTAACCCATGTTTACCTCGGCTGTCGTGTATATGTGTCTCGAGTTGAGTTGAGGGGTTCTATGAGAACATGACCAATTTGAATTGTCCATCCACCAGTGTAAGACCCTTAATTTTAAATTTTAATTTATAAATTTTGGGGAATTTTGTGTTGAATTTTTGAGGCTTTTTAGCCAATTTTATGGAATTTTGTGAGTTAAATGCCAAAAATATCTTTTTGGAGACCCGATTAAAATTATTCGTCGATGAATAATTTTATTTAATTACGGTGAATATTTTGTCGGAAAAAAAAAATTCTGAGATGCAACATTTTTCAGAAAAATATATCTGCCAATTGAATTGCAGCGAAAGAAGATATTTTTCTAAAAAAGTGGTTTGAGAAGTGATGTGAGGTGATGGGTGAAATGATGTTTTTTAAAAATATCTATATATTTGTTTAGATATTTATTATTATTATTATATATATATAGCCTCACGTGAGAAACCAAGAAGGAAACAGAAGCCATCCTTTCTTCTTTCCTTTGTTTTGTTTCAGGGAAAAATGAAAATGAAGTTAGTGTTTCAAATAAAAAGCACAAAACACAAATCATCATTTTTCTTTTAGATCTAAGCTTCTATTCGAGAAGTGACAGAAGGGAAAGTTGTTCATTGCCACGCTCCGGTGTTAGTGATCTAGTTTTCGACGCAACGTCACAAACTTAAATTTTACCGGAATTAATTACGGTACCGTAATTGCGTATTAGAGCTAACGTTAAGGTAATGGCTCCTTCCAAACTTTTAGATTGCATTTAGGACATTATTTGTGATTTTGTGGAAAAGAAATTTGATTTATTTGAGGTGTGATTTTGTGAAAAATTAATTTAATGTGATTATGTGTAATTTAGTGGAATTTAAATTCGAGGTGTGGTTTGTGGTGATTCAAGTTTAGTGTGATTTATATGTTCATAATTATTATTATGAATTTTTTAGATGTGATTTATTTGTGGATTTTGTAGAAAATGAATAGATGAAATTTGGTGGCTTTTGTGTAAAAATGTGGAATTTTGAAATTGAGTGAGTTATGTTTGAATTGTTGAAATTTAATTGAGGTGCTATATGCGTATTGTGGAATTAAATTGATTGAATTTGGTGTGAATTGGAGGTAATTAAATTTGATGTGTTTGAGTTACGTAATGAGTTATTTTCAAATAAATGAGTTTGAACTGAAATTGAAATTTTACAAAAAATTAGCGTTGTTAAAGTTGTGAAAAAGTTCAAATTTTAACTAAGTTAAAGAGTTTGAGCAAAAAGATAGATTGAAATTAAAAATGGTTAGAGTTCAAGATGTTACTCTTTTAATTACTCTTTGATTGAGTTTAAAAAGAAAAAAAGTTTAGAGTATTTTATTAACTCAAAAATTTTGGTGCTTTAATAGTTGAGTGTGTGTATGGGAAATTTTGACGATATTTGTTTTATTTAGTTTTAAGTAAATAATATAGATTATTTGGTTTTAAAACTTTGGTGTGTGAGAAAAATTTAATTTTGGAAATGTTGTTGTGTTTGGAATAGTTTATTGTGAACAAGTTGTTATAAATATTCATGTTTATGTAGTTAGCTCCTTGAGTCTCGAAAAGGAATCGAGACCGTTGGCACCGAGTTAACGGTGTAGAGAACTCTAATATATTAATGTTGTTGTGGTGATTTATGGTTGAAAATTTTAGAGATTGAATATGGTGATTAATGTTTGAAAATTTTGGTGATTTATGTTAGGTGAAATTGATGTATTCATAATTAATATTATGAATTTTTGAGATGAAATTTATGTGTGACTTGGTGGAAAATGAATTTAATTCAATTTATGTGTGGTTGTGAAAATTTTAATTGGTGTGAGTAAATATGTTTGAGTATGCTCGATGTTGTGTCTGAAAAATCATTAATGTTAAATGAGTATTAAAAATGGAGAATCTTTTAATGGTTGCATTTACTTAATGATTATGGTGAAAAGAGTCAGAGTATGCTCATGCATTTCATAGTACATGGTGACCGCGATGGGGCCATGGTGATAGTGGTGACCGTGATGGGCCACGGGATGATGCCATGTGAATTGTTGGTTCATCTTATCCTTGCGGGGATTGTCGCGTCGTGTTGATCTGTGAGAGATTGCACTCTAGAATGTGCTGATCTGTGAGCGATTGCACTCTAGAAAACTGTGCTGGTCTGTGAGCGACTGCACTCTTGTATGTCGTGCTGGTTTGTGAGAGACTGCACGCTAGTAAATCATGCTGATCCGTGAGAGATTGCACCTCGATAATTAGTACTAGTCTGTGAGAGGCTGTACAATTATGATTTACGCCCCACGAGGAGGGTTTTGGTTTGGAATTCTGGAATGATGCATTTTGGCATATACGCATTGCATTAGGGTGTTTGGCACACGGGTCATGTTTGTTATACTTTGATGATTGTATATACATATTCGGTTGTTGTTGTTATTTGTCGTAATTGCTTTGAGGTGTGAAGTTGGGTTGATTGAGTTTTGATGTATTTATGTGTTCATAATTGATTTAATGAGTAGTCGATGTGTGATTGAGGTGTGAATTTGTGGAGATTAAATTGGTGTTAATTACGTGTTCATAATTGATAATATTAATGTTTGATGTGTTAATTGATTCAGAGCCATTTTTAGAATTGAAAATCTGCATTTTTTTCAAATGTATTCAGCTACGACAATGCAGTTTGTCAAAACTTCATTTTTCAACATTGTTTATGCATTTTTGGACATATGAAAACCCTTTCGAGGAGTATGCTAAGACGAAAGGTTCTTTTGAGCATTTGAAAATATAAGAATTTTGTTATGTGATATTTGTTATTTTTGGTTGGTGACCTTTACAATTATTGTGGAAATCTGGGCTTTGCCCTCAGATAAGAACCAGAATCTTCCCACCGGTTAGTACCCTGTAAATGAGAATGTAGTTGGACACACTTGACTGGAGCTGTGTTAGGAGGGTCTTACGGGGCACGTGAAGATCACTCGGGATGTATAGTTTTGTGGAATGATCAGATTAGGTTGACGTATAGGGACTAGAAGTGTTTCTTTTGGGATATGTTTATTTTAATTTGGAAGACTGTACCTATACCAATATTGTCCGCTTGACATTTTATTTTCGATGGGTTCCATGTACCACTTTTGATGTGTAAATACTTTGGATCCGTATTTCAAAAACTATTCCGCTGCTTGTAAATTATGTTTACTTAAATATTCATCCAAAAGTATTTTCTTTGTTTTAAAAAAAATTACACTCGCGCTATTAAAAATCGGGGAGTTACATTGTGGTATCAGAGCTTTTGGTTTGGATTTCTTTGGGGCTGTGGAGCCTTTGGTTTAGACTGTAGGTCAACCTATAGGTTGAGAGTCGTTATCTGATCATGCATCAGGGTAATTGGTATGAGTTGTCAAATCAGGGATAGTTATTATTTGTTGATATAGTCGAAAATTAGTTTTGGAATTATTTGAAGCGGTGTTAACACTTCTTCTTGATGTTTTTTGGGAAACACTACCTCCAAGAAGGAACGACGTTGCAAGAATGAATGTCAATAGTTATGACCAAATGATTGAAGCAATGAATAATGCTTCTATTGATCCACAGACAACTGTTAGGACTCTGTGAGATCTAGAGAAGAGGGAAAGAAAGATTTATGTTGCTGTGTCAAGGGGATTAGAAGATTTTCGTCATTACCATCCTCTAAAGTTCAAGGGTGATGAGAACTCAGAAAAAGCTGATCAGTGGATTTACAAAGTGGAAAAGATATTCGAAACGACAAATTGTTAGGTAGGGTTGAAGCGAATCATAATGTCATGGGATTTATGAAGTGGTTCCAAGGACATAGAAGCTATGCGTTGGTGTTAACTCGAAGATGATGAGTATGGATGGATTAACATTAGACTAATAAGAGATTTCAAGTAAAGATCTAAGTGGATGACTTTTGTTAAGAAAAGTATTTGATGTTTTCCTGGTAGATTTCAGGATGAGACTAGATTAAGTTTGGTAACTATCAGAGAGATGTGAACATCATGAAATGGTTGAGAAGACGAAGCTTCCTTTTGGAATAGCATTTGGGTGCTTAGGTGTCCAGGAAGAGGCTTGTATTAAAGTCAAGGGGCACCACACGTTAGGGGTGAATACTACCTTGGGTAGGAAAATGATGCTTTGAGGAATAGTCAATACCTTGAGAGGTAAGGTCGAATATTCGAGTTAAACTAGATTCACAACTTAGATTATTAAGTATGAATCTCATGACGATTATAGGAGTGAGAATATATATTTCTTTGATAAGTGACAAACCTCTGTGTGGATTAGGAGATGGTAAGTATGGATAGTGATTTTAGATGAAACTATAGACAAGTAAGTGTGAAATTGGGTGAAGTCTATATAAACACTAGGAGTTCAGCCTTGATGTATTGAACCGCATGTTACTATTAAGGGGCATTGGAAGTATAGAGTACGAGAATACTTAGAGATTGTAACAATGTAAGCTTTGAGAGTCTATTAAAGGATGGTAAGTGTTAATATTTTGATAGGTTAGAGGAATCATTTGGGATTTGATTTGGGACCCTGAGATGGTTGATCTTTAAGTCAATGATTTTAAATCCACAAGGTTGGATGGAGGACCAAGTAATGCCTAAAACAGGTATAATTGAGGTAGTTGAGGTAGGCAAGTGATAAATGTAACACCTCGTTTTTCAAAGCGAGGGTGTATTTTTTTTTTCAAAAGAAATTAAAATAAAACAGAGAAAATATATAAGGTAACACATTTGGATAAATAATTAAGTCATTATAATTTATAAGCAGCCGAAAAAGTTTCTCAAAATATGAATTCAAAATATTTACATATCAAAAGTGGTACAGTCTTCCAGTTTAAAAATAAAGGCAACTCAAAAGAAAGACATCTGTTCCCTCTGTCAACCAAGTCTGATCATTCTACAAAACAACTAAACACCCTGAGTAATCTCCATGCGCCCCGTGAGATCCTCCTAACGTAGCTCCAATCAGGCATTCCCATCTACATTCCCATCTGTAGGGTACGAACCGGTAGGATCATCCTGGCTCTCATTTGAGGGCAAAGCCCAGATTTCTACAATAGTTGTAAAGGGTCACCAACCGAAATTAACAGGTAACACATAACATTTAAGTTTTTAAATGCACAAATAACCCTTTCCACTAAGCATACACCTAAAAAGGATTTTCCATATGCTAAAAGTTCATGTTATACTTGCCAAATAAAAATGAAATCAAATTAAAGTTCTCAATCCATCAAGTAATACATAACTGACCAAAACATTGACAAATCAATTGAGCAATCGATTATCTAACTCAAAATGAGAATTTATACCCGTAGCTCAATTGGTAGTGGGATCTGTGTGGAGGCGGTACTTATCCCCCAGGTACCGGGCTCGAATCCCACGGAAGGCAAAAACTCGCTATTTCCAATTGAGTGGTTAGTGGGGGCGAGAAGGTCTTGAGGTAGCATCACCGGTAACGGGAATGGCCGGGGTGTTACAAAAATTCCCTCCTCGACTAGCCCTCTTATTCTTCATATCCTCAACTTCCCTACATTTTTCTACAAGAACTTGGAAACGTTGAATTCCCAAGGGTAAGACAGAGTCTGGAATCTCGTAGTTTAGTCCGTCTTGGAAACGATGACACAAGAATGGCTCATCAATCTCTTCACGGAAAAATATGAAATGCCTTGATAGTGATTCAAACTTAGCAGCATATTCGCCCACGGTCATGTTCCTCTGATGCAGTTTCAGGAAATCATCACCCAGTTTAGTCCTGGTACTCATCGGGAAGTATTTGTCTAAAAACTTCCTTTTGAAAGATTCCCAGTTCACCTCCTCGTGAGCTGATCTCATCAACAATCTTGCACTCCTCCACCAGTACTCAGCATCTCCTTGTAGCATATAAGTGGCATAGTTGGAGATTTAGAGGATCAGATTTTAGAATTTTATTTAATGATAGAAAATGAAAAACAAGAAATGTAACAAATGATTTATGGTTTAGATGTTAGTCTTGGGAAATCAAGCGTTGAGATTTAAAATGAGTGTTTCAGTGACTAGATGAACAATGAAAATATTTTACTGCAAATTTATGAGGATGAGGTTATAGATAATTATTTCTTGCGAAATGCTTATGGGGAACATTTGAGAAATAATTCTTTAGAACGTTCCATTGTTAGGATTCTTTCAGTTTGTATCTCCGTGAAGGTTGAGAAGGAATAAGAATCCAACGAGTGAACCAAATTTTGGAAAATGTTCTAAGAAAACTCGTTGGAGCACCCCGTTTTTTTTTGTTTTTAACCTATATTTTGAAATCAAATCAAATCATGTATATAAAATTAGATACAAAGTTTTATAATTCATTAAGACTCCTAAAATAGTTATATTTTTTCCGTAATTTCTAAAAAACTATTTTTATAACAAATCTTCTAGACTATTATTATTTACTATTTTTTTAAAAAAATAGCACATAGTAAAACTTGGCGTAAATTATTTTTCTCTTGTGTGACCAATCTAAATTTTAAATAAAACCATCATAAATATATATTTTTATTATTATTTTAAGAATCAACACAACTCCAACACAATCTAATTTTCTAAATTAAGTCAACAATAATTCACTCATAAAATATTTCCTTTTATAAATAAATCAAATTTAATCCCTTCTTAATTTTTGTTTCTAAAAGTCTAACTATAAAATTTCAACCAAATTTGACTATTCAAGAATTACTATTGCTAATAATATGAATTTTATAGTATTTCAAAATCATTATGAATGTCATAAATTAATTTCAAAAGCAATGTCAAAATTTTAATCATTTAGGTACAACTATCAACATTTTCAAGTGATTTTCACTTATGATAAAATCAAGTTAAGTGCCCATATAAAACTGAATTTTTAAATTTCATAACTATTTTTCAAGACAAGATTTTTAATTGACAATAATATCTACAACATTATCTTAAAACCAATAACAATAGTAATGAAGACAATCACACGATCTCTTTTTTTTTCTTCACATATATCCATTCAAAATCAGAAATAAAAATTTTCTAGTCAAAATTAAAACTTTAGACATAAGAGATATATTTTCTATTCAAGTAAGGTTTAGAAAGAAACATCCCTTTTTTTTTAATTGTATTTCAATAAAATAATAATAATAATAATATTAATAATTTTTTTTTCTCTTTCTCAATTAGTAGACATTTTATCATTAGTACTATTGTAAATCACTGAAGAGTTCTTAAACTCTAAAACTCTAACATCGAGTTCAACTCTAATGAGTTCATAATATCATAATCAGAAAATCAATCACTTCAAATAATTATTCCAACACCCTCACGATTCAATATTCATACCAGCCCCCTAAACCAAGATAACAATAACTCTTTTCAATTTTCTTAAAAACAAGACATAGTAAAACATACTGTAAATTTTAATTTAATCATCATGTAATGACACTAAAGACAAGGCCTATCAGTCAATAACTAGTATCATATCAATTAAATTCATCATTTCAAACATACTGCTGCCCATCAATAGAAAAAGTTATTTCTAACTATTCATTCTAACAAAGAGCAAAAAATAAAATTATAAACACAAATCCAATAAAAAGCTAATTAACTCAATCATGTCAACATTTCAAATTAACTTAAATTTTAAGAAATAATTTCCTATTATATTTTATCACTTAAATAAGAATTTAGAATCCACAACACAACACAATTAGAGTAAGAAGATAGTAAATAGTTAATTATTAACTTCAAAGATATGTACAATAATACAAAAGCATACATCACATAACACAATAATATAACAAATAAAAACATGATAGTGAAAATAATTAATAATCATAATCAATCAATAATTAATATTATCTCCATTAAATTAATAATTTTAAATATATAACTAGACAATAAAAATTATTTCTACCTACCACTATAACAACAGAGCAAATAATCCAAGTTAGAAATGCAAACCACAAGTCTAATCAAAAGGTAATTAATTTGGTTATGTCAACAATTAAACTTCACTCAAATTTTAACAAATAATTTCATGGTTTATTAAGTCACTTTATTAGAAGCTTATAATCACAACACAATTAGAGTAAGCAAAAAGTGTATAGTTCATTAGTAACTTCAAATATATGTATAATTATACAAAAGCATATACCACATGTCAATAACACAATAATATAAAAGCAGAAAAACATGATAGTAAAAATAATTAATACACAAGAAAACACAATTGACACAACTGACATTTGACTCCCATTGAACCGACACTCAACCCACCCGGCCTGATTGGACAGACCTGCTCTGATACCACTAATGTGACACCCTAAATCCCACAATAATATATATAATAATTTTAATCATATTCCTATAAAATTTGCAGCGGATAAATAGAATTATATTTTCAAGAAAATAAAATCTTTTGTAACTAATTTAGGATATCACGTTTCTCAAAGTACACATGCACCAATTCAAATTTTATTACTCAAATAAAACAATTTAATCTCAATAAACTTGATTTAAGTATAATTACTTGATTTAATTCTAAAAACTTATTAGTACTTCTAAGATTTACATACAAAAATTTGATTCAAATTAAATAAGTAAAATACAAATTAAAACCCTTATTCCCGGTATCACCTATCAGAGCGGGGTTCCTCCCAAACTTGAACTTCAAGACTCATTAACCTGTAATAACTGCGATTTCGCAAACGCAGGGCCCAGCCAGTCAAGCACAAACAACGAAGGAGGTGAGTTTTGAAATCATGTTAATAGTATAATATGAGTAAGAAGAACACGCAAACAATCATAATAGAACCGTATCATAATCACTTTACGATATATCAAAATATTTAATTAAATAGTATCATAATATAACATCAAAGTCACTCAAGTAAAATAATCATCTCATTATAATATGCATCAAATCATCTAATTAATATTACCTTTGAAACACATCAATCACAATAAAACAATCACAAGGAAATGCAATGCTATGCATGAGCTTAGACTCTACTTCACAATGTGGTACCATTCTAACTCTGAAGTACATGGTTAGGAGGCCATGATACTATGCCACCATCCCGGTGGACGGACAATTTAAATTGGCCCTGTCCTCATAGATCCCCTCAACTCAAAACCCGAGACACATATACGTGACAGTCGAGGTAAACGTGTGTTGCATGGTAGCTCCCGACATTTGGAGTGCTACCTCCAAGTCACCTAGGAATTCCCCACCGGAATACCTCCAAGGTCTAACAATCTTGCCTTAAGGCTCGACAGCAGACCGCCACGATCAGGCTCATTCAGTTGTACTTCCCCAGAATCACTAGGCTTGTCAGGCCCTACCTATATGATGACAAAATAATCTCCACTTCACACATTCACAATATTTATTTTCTCCCCCCGTTAGCTTAGACTACTCCCTTAAGAGCATCGTATTTAAGAATCATCACTATCTCATCAAGTATGGGGTGCTTCAATATTTTCATCACAATTTTATAATATCATTAATCATAAATAATCATGATCAATATATAAGTTCATCACAATTTTATAACACCACTATCATCAATCAAAAATCATCATTATCATCACATAAGCATATATCAAACCATGCATCCATATTTCATAATCACATCACAATAATAACAAATAATAACAAACATGTACACAATAATAACAAATAATAATCATCCATATTTCATTATCATCATGTAAGCCAACATGTACACATAATTTCATTCAACATCCAACTTCACAATAATAACAAATATCAACTACCACACAAGTATCGAAAATTAAATCAATCAACACCTTATAAAAATTTCTATTTCACATTTTAATCTCACAATTCTCATATTTCAAATTAATCAATTTATCTCTCAAAGGGCTACTGCCGTACGTAGCAAGCCCCGGATGAATCGTTGGGAAATACGGTTTTCCCGTTCATCTCACAATATATTATACTCATGAATTCAAACGCTCTCTCACCCCTTACCTTATTTTGAAGCTTTCACACACGAATACGATTCCACGAGCAAACAATCTTTGTTCGTTGATTCTTGGTCCTTCAATCGATCTAACTCGATAGTTTATGGGTAAACGTTAAAAATAAATTATGAGAAGATACTCTAAAAACTAAATTCGAAATTCGGTCAAGGAGAATTACCATAAATCAGAAACCCAATCAATGGATAATATAGCCACTTTTCACATGGTCGTTTTGGCGTTTGTTTCACTCAAATCGGACTTACAGTGAAGAAGAACGATGCAAAATAAGGATTTTGAAATTTGGACGAAAACAGAGAAACTTTTCTGGGACAGTTATGGCTCTCCAGTGTCAAACGATAGGTTGTTGTGTTTACTCTTTGGTTCTACGGCTGCCCTTCCAACTCCCTTCTTTTGTTTGTTTTATATTTTTAACAATTAGGGTTCATAGAGTCAACCCCGTTGGTCTCTTTATTTATATTTTACTATTATTATTTTTATTTTGTTAAAATTAAACTAATAATTATTTAATCTCCTTTTTAATATTCCTCCAAACCCCATTTAGTTTTTCAAACATTAGTAATATTTTCTAAATTAGAGTAATTAAAATAATATATAAAAAAAACATATTACTAATAATAGAAACTTTCACATTCAAAATAATCCCTACAATTATACTTATTTCTCAAAATATTCATATTATAACAATACCATCATATTAGAAAATAGTCAAAATTATAAAATAAATAGAGATAACAATAATATTTTATGTAAATTACTAAATCATAATAAATATATATATATAATCACAATTCAAAAATAAGTATATAAAAACAAAGAAAATCAAACACAATATTACTACGATCTCAAGATTCTATAAATAATTAAAATAAGATATATTTAGGAATAATTAAAAAAAGAGACACTTAAAAATGATTAAAATCTCATATTAATTACCAACTCACATATACACTTAAAATCATATAAAATCTTGTTCTTTAAAATATTGCACTAAAATACTTTTATTTTTAGAAAGATATGTAAAATAATAAAGAAAATATTTATTATTTATATTGCTCATTAAATATAATATCTATCATACCAGCACGTCATAGAAAACATCCATATCACGAAAATTATTCACAAAATTTATCAACATATATTTTAAAATAATTTTAACATCAAATTAATTATTTAAAATTCTATTTAATTAATAAAATAGTTTATTATAAAATTTGGGGTGTTACAGAGCACGCAAACAATCATAATAGAACCGTATCATAATAACTTTACGATATATCAAAATATTTAATTAAATAGTATCATACTATAGCATCAAAGTCACTCAAGTAAAATAATCGTCTCATTATAATATGCATCAAATCATCTAATTATTATTACCTTTGAAACACATCAATCACAACAAAACAATCACAAGGAAATGCAATGCTATGCATGAGCTTAGACTCTACTTCACAATGTGGTACCATTCTAACTCTGAAGTACTTGGTTAGGAGGCCATGATACTATGCCACCATCTCGGTGGACGGACAATTCAAATTGGCCCTGTCCTCATAGATCCCCTCAACTCAACCCGAGACACATATACGCGACAGTCGAGGTAAACGTGTGTTGCATGGTAGCTCCCGACATTTGGAGTGCTACCTCCAAGTCACCTAGGAATTCCCCACCGGAATACCTCCAAGGTCTAACAATCTTGCCTTAAGGCTCGACAGCAGACCGCCACGATCAGGCTCATTCAGTTGTACTTCCCCATAATCACTAGGCTTGTCAGGCCCTACCTATATGATGACAAAATAATCTCCACTTCACAAATTCACAATATTTATTTTCTCCCCTCGTTGGTTTATGATACTCCATTAAAACTGTCATCTCAAACACAAATCGAAATCACTATTATTTCATCAACTATGGAGTTTAATTCACTATTCTCATCACAGTTTAGAATATCACTATCATTAATCATACATCATCATCATCGTCACATAAACTCCTCACAAATTTATAGCATCACTATCATCAATCAAACATTATCACATAAACTTATCACAACTTATAACATCACAATTATTAATCATACATCATCATCATCATCATCACATAAAATTATCACAACACATAATTTCATCTAATCAAACATGTGCACATAATTTCATTGAACATCCAACATCACAATAATAACAAATATCAACTACCACACAAGTAACGAAAATTAAATCAATCAACACCTTATTAAAATTTCTATTTCACATTTTAATCTCACAATTCTCATATTTCAAATTAATGAATTTATTTCTCAAAGGGCTACTGCCGTACGTAGCAAGCCCTGGATGAATCGTTAGGAAATACGGTTTTCCCGTTCATCTTACAATATATTATACTCATGAATTCAAACACTCTCTCACCCCTTACCTTATTTTGAAGCTTTCACACACGAATACGATTCCACGAGCAAACAACTTTTGTTCGTTGACTCTTGGTCCTTCAATCGATCATAAATCAGAAACCCAATCAATGGATAATATAGCCACTTTTCACACGGTCGTTTTGGCGTTGGTTTCACTCAAATCGGACTTACGGTGAAGAAGAACGGTGCAAAATAAGGATTTTAAAATTTGGACGAAAACAGAGAAACTTTTCTAGGACAGTTATGGCTCTCCAGTGTCAAACGATAGGTTGCTGTGTTTACTCTTTGGTTCTACGGCTGCCCTTCCAACTCCCTTCCATTCTTTTGTTTATTTTATATTATTAACAATTAGGGTTCATAGAGTCAACCCCATTGGTCTCTTTATTTATATTTTACTATTATTATTTTTATTTTGTTAAAATAAAACTAATAATTATTTAATTTCCTTTTTAATATTCCTCCAAACCCCATTTAGTTTTCCAAACATTACTAATATTCTATAAATTAGAGTAATTAAAATAATAAATATATAAAAAAACATATTACTAATAATAGAAACTTTCACATTCAAAATAATCCCTACAATTATACTTATTTCTCAAAATATTCATATTATAACCATACCATCATATTAGAAAATAGTCAAAATTATAAAATAAATAGATATAACAATAATATTTTATGTAAATTACTAAGTCATATTAAATATATATATATATATA
>JBBPBT010000215.1:333336-359693 GCA_037974875.1 Cicer bijugum
ACCTAGTAAATATGATATTTTTTTTGAGTTTGAATGATGTTAAGTGTACACATAGTTATACTTCAATTTTTTTCTTAGTTTATATTTTTA
Source organism: Cicer bijugum (assembly GCA_037974875.1). Lineage (NCBI taxonomy): Eukaryota > Viridiplantae > Streptophyta > Magnoliopsida > Fabales > Fabaceae > Cicer > Cicer bijugum. The sequence continues at coordinate 333,427 of JBBPBT010000215.1, forward strand.
GTTATTTAATTGATAAATAATTATCTTGAGATGCTAGTAGCATTGCAATTGATTTCCTTTATTTTTATATCCTTGTTACGATACTCTGATTTTGTATATATTTATTATAATTTAGTAATTAATATAAAATTTAGATGTTATATTTATTTGTTTTATAATTTTGAATACTCTTTTGATGGTAGTATTTTAATGTGACTATTTGGATGAAAAAAAAGTATATAATTATAGTAATTATTTTAAATATGAAAGTATTGATTATTAATGTATTTTAAAAGATTAATTATTTTAATCACTTTATTTTATAAAATATTAGTTTCAAAATATTAGTAATATTTTAGTAATGTAATTTTATTAAAAAAAATAAAGTATTAAAGAAATTAATTTTTGCTAATTATTGGTTTTATAATAAAATAAAATAAAATAAAAGAAAGGACTAAGATGTGTTTTATGGGTTAAGTTGATATGCAAGATTAACAATTAATAATAATAATAATAATAATAATAATGAAAACATAAAATAAGATAATAAAAAGGAAAAGGAAGACCGAGCTATCATCTTCTTCTTCGTATATACCCTCGCCGCCATTCCTATTTCTTCTCCATCTTCTCTATTCAATTATGACCATTATAGTGGGTGTTGTGCAAAACGAATCGCAAACTTAAATGCCCTATTCCTCTTTGTCAAAAATTACATCTCCACCTTTTGATCAAGATTCTAGCCACCACGACTATCACCGACGAAAACCATGACCATATTTGGACTACACGAAACACCCTCTTTTGTTACCTATGCTCGAAATCGCCAACCGTTACATTTAAAAAAATGGGTTTCCACCATTGTCGTGGCTGTTTTCTTGAATTCCGGACAACACGTTCATCGTCTTGAAAAACTGATATCGTTTTTGGATTCCTCTCGTCGAAACCTTCAAGAAGCACTACTCGTTTGTCTGTTTCGGGGAAGTTGATGTCGGACGCTGTTGGTGCTCCAACACGTCGGTGAGGCCTTTTTTGATAACTTATTTCACTTTGTTGCATTATGTACTTTGTTTATATATATCATTGATATTGATATATGATATAAAATGTGATGAATAATAATTATTTGCCTTGAAATTGATGTGGTGCGTGTGAATGATCTAGTATTATTATTATATGTGAGTGAAGACTTTTTATTGTTTGAGATGACGTATTATTATGATAAATTCTGAATGTAATGTATGACTATGGAAATCTGCAATGACGATGTGTACTCCTTGACTTATGATATTACCACCTTGATGAATATCATGAAATGCATATTGTGTTTAATTGAATAGTTGTTGATAATTTTTGAAGTGGAGATTATTTGGTCATCATATAGGTAGGGTCTGACAAGCCTAGTGATTATGGGGAAGTACAACTGAATGTGTAACACCCCGATTTTTAACAGCACGAATGTATTTTTTTTCTTTAAACACAGAAAATACTTTTGGATAAATATTTTAGTCGTAACATAACGACAAAAGCCAACAATATTTACAAGCAGCAGAAATAGTTTTTGAAATACAAACTCAAAGTATTTACACGAGAAAATACATCGGGGCTATGAGACCTATCAGATATAGCTCATACCCCTAGAGTATTCTCGACAGACACCTATACAAAAGCACTGTCCCAAGAATTTTAATTTCCCCACGTCACATAAAAAAAATGGTAATCCATCCATACTCATCATCTTCGAGTTAGCACCAACACATAGGTTTTCTGTCGTTGGAACCACTTCATAAATTCCATACCGTCATGATTCGCTTCAACTCTGCCTGACAATCCGTCATCTCGAAGATCTTTTCCACATCTTGAATCCACTGATAAGCTTTTTCTAAGTTCTCATCAACCTTGAACTTTGGAGAATGGTAACGACGAAAATCTTCCAGTCCCCTTGACGCAACAACACAGATCTCTCTTTCCCTCTTCTCCAGATCATGTAGAGTCCTTGCAGCAGTTTGTGCAACAACAAAAGCACTCATGTTGTTCATAGCTTCCATCACTTGATCATCCCCATTGATATTGACTCTTGCAGCGTAATTCCTTGTTGGATGCATTGTTCCTCAAAACCAATATCAAGAAGAAATCTCAACACCCCTTATAATTATTCCAAAAATAACTTTTGACTACATTAATACATAATAACTACCCCTGATCTGACAACTCAGACCAATTACCCCGACGCATGATCAGATAACGACTTTCAACCTACAAGTTGACCTAAAATATATAACCAAAACTCCACAGTCCCAAAGAAATCCAAACCAATGCTCTGATACCACAATGTAACACCCCAATTCTTAACAGCGCGAGTGTATTGTTTTTTTTTTTAAACAAAGAAAATACTTTTGGATAAATAGTCGTAACATAATGTCAAAAGCCAACAATATTTACAAGTAACAGAAATAGTTTTTAAAATACAAACTGAAAGTATTTACACGAGAAAATACATCGGGGCTATGAGACCTATCAGACATAGCTCATACCCCTAGAGTATTCTCGGCAGACACCTGCACAGAAGCACTGTCCCAAGAATTTTAACTTCCCCATGTTGCATCAAAAAAATGGTACAAGGACCCATCAAAATAAAAGTCAAGCTGACAATATGAGGTATATGTACAATCTTTAAAATTGAAATAAATACATCCACAAAAGAAAGACAACTAAACCCTATACAACCCTCTAATCTGATCATGCTACAAAAACTACACAACCCGGATGATCTCTCCACACGCCCCGCAAGATCCTCCTGACACAGCTTCAGTTAGGTATGACTAACTACTTTCCCATCTCCAGGGTACTAACCGGTAGGATGATCCTGATTCTCATATGAGGGCAAAGCCCAGATTTCCACAATAATTGTAAAGGTCACCAACCGAAATTAACAAATATCACATAGCAAAATTCTTTTATTTTCAAATGCTCAAATGAACCTTTTGTCTTGGCATACTCCTCGAAAGGGTTTTCATGTGTCCAAAAATGCATAAACAATATTGAATAATAAAGTTTTAACAAACTGCATTGTCGTAGCCGAATACCATTGGGAAAATGCAGATTTACAATTCTAAAATGGCTCTGAATCAACCAACACTTCAAACATTAATATTATCAATTATGAACACATAATTAACACCAAATTAATCTCCACAAATTCACACCTCAATCACACATCGAATATTCATTAAATCAATTATGAACACATAAATACATCAAAACTTAATCAACCTAACTTCACACCTTAAAGCAATTACGACAAATCATAACAACAACCGAATATGTATATACAATCATCAAAGTATAACAAACATGACCCGTGTGCCAAGCACCCTAATGCAATGCGTATATGCCAAAATGCATGATTCCGGAATTCCAAACCAAAACCCTCCTCGAGGGGCGTAAATCATAATTGTACAGCCTCTCACTAACCAGTACTAATTATCGAGGTGCAATCTCTCACGGATTAGCACGATTTACTAGCGTGCAGTCTCTCACAGACCAGCACGACATACAAGAGTGCAGTCGCTCACAGACCAGCACAATTTTCTAGAGTGCAATCGCTCACAGATCAACACATTCTAGAGTGCAATCTCTCACAGATCAGCACGACGCGACAATCCCCGCAAGGATAAGATGAACCAACATTTCACATGGCATCATCCCATGGCTCATCACGGTCACCACTATCACCATGGCCCCATCACGGTCACCATGTACTATGAAATGCATGAGCATACTCTGACTCTTTTCACCACAATCATTAAGTAAATGCAACTATTAAAACATTCCCCATTTTTAATACTCATTTAACACTAATGATTTTTCATATACAACGCAGAGCATACTCAAACATATTTATTCACACCAATTTCAATTTCCACAACCACCCATAAATCACATCTCCAAATTCCATTCACACCTAAATGGAATTAAATTCATTTTCCACCAAGTTACACATAAATTTCATCTAAAAAAATTCATAATATTAATTATGAACACATCAATTTCACCTAACATAAATCACCAAAATTTCCAAGGAGCTAACTACATAAACATGAATATTTATTACGATTTGTTCACAATAAAACTAATCCACACGCAACAAAATTCCTAAAATTAAATCTTTCTCAGACACCAAACTCTTAAAATTAAATAATCTATATTATTTACTTAAAATAAATATTGTCCAAATTTATCATTCACATACTCGACTATTAAGACACCAAAATATTTGCGTTAATAAAATACTATAAACTTTTTTTCTTTTTAAACTCAATCAAAGAGTAATTAATAGAGTAACATTTTAAACTCTAACCATTTTTAATTTCAATATGTCTTTTTGCTCAAACTCTTTAACTTAGTTAAAATTTGAACTTTTTCACAACTTTAACAACTCTAAATTTTTCCTAAAATTTCAACTTCAGTTCAAACTCATTTATTTGAAAATAACTCATTACGTAACTCAAACACATCAAATTTAATTACCTCCAATTCACACCAAATTCAATCATTTCAATTCCACAACACGCATATAGCACCTCAATTAAATTTCAACAATTCAAACATAACTCACCCAATTTGAAAAATCCACATTTTTACACATAAACCACCAAATTTCATCAATTCATTTTCTACAAAATACACAAATAAATCACATCTAAAAATTTATAATAATAATTATAAACATATAAATCACACCAAACTTGAATCACCACAAACCACATGTCAAATTTAAATTCCACTAAATTACACATAATCACATTAAATTAATTTTTCACAAAATCACACCTCAAATACATCAAATTTCTTTTCCACAAAATCACAAATAATATCCTAAATGCAAACTAAAAGTTTGGAAGGAGCCCTTACCTCTGTTGTATCTTTAACAACCGATTACGACACCACGATTAATTCTGATAAAATTTAAGTTCGTGACGTCGCGACGATAACTAGCTCACTAGCACCGCAGTGTGGTAATGAACAACTTTCTCTTCTGTCACTTCTCGAATGAGAGCTTAGATCTAGTAGATAAATGAGAATTTGTGTTTGTGGGTTTTTGAAAAAAACACCTAACACTTTGGTTTTCTTTTCCTTGAAACAGAGAAAGAAGAAAGAGGAAGATGGGGGGCTGACGTGAAAACAGGGAAAATGCTTTTCCTTCTCTCTTCTTCACCAACACATGTGTTTTCCTTGAAGCCAAAGAAAGAAAAAATAGAAGACGAAGGCGTGAGTGGAGGCAGCAGCAGGGAAATGGGAATTGTTTCTCTATTTCCAGCTTTTTAGCTTTGCCTTCCTTTCACATACATATATAATAATAATAATAATAATAATAATAATAATAATAAAAATAATAATAATAATAATTAGGCAGCAACAGGGAAATGGGAAATGTTTCTCTGTTTCCAGCTTTTTAGCTTTGCCTTCCTTTCGCATACATATATATAATAATAATTATAATAATAATAATAATAATAATAATGATAATAATAATAATAATAATAATAATAAATATCTAAACAAATATCTAGATATTTACAAATATCTAGATATTTTTATAAAAATCATCGTTACGTCTATCACCTTACATCACATCACAAACCACTTTTTAGAAAAATATCTACTCTTGCCGTAATTCGATGGGCAGATGAATTTTTCTGAAAAATGCTGCATCTCAGAAATTTTTTTCGTCGACAAAAGATTCACCATAATTAAATAAAATTATTCATCGACGAATAATTTTTAATCGAGTGTCCAAAAAAATATTTTTGACATTTAACTCACAAAATATCATAAAATTGGCTAAAAAGCCTTAGAAATTCAACACAAAATTCCCCAAAATTCATAAATTACAATTTAAAATTAAGGGTCTTACTGAATGAGCCTGATTGTGGCGGTCTGATGTTGAGCCTTAGGGGAAGATTGTTAGACATTGGAGGTATTCGGGTGGGGAATTCCTAAGTGACTTAGAGGTAGCACTCCAAATATCGGGAGCTACCATGTAACACACGTTTACCTCGACTGTCGCGTATATGTGTCTCGGGTTGAGTGTAGGGGATCTATGAGGACATGGTCAATTTGAATTGTCCGTCCACTTGCGTGGTGGCATAGTTTTATATGATAATATTTTAATTTGATATTTTGGAAAATATTAATTTAATGACAAATAAATAAATTAAAATAAGTGTGAAATTAATTGGGTCTTGTGTAAATAAAATGGGTTCAATGAGTTAGGTTAATAATAACCTAATATGTTAAAAAAAAAGAGTCAAATATAACCTAATATAATAAGAGAAAGACAATAGAGAGAAAATGGAAGGAAAACTACAACTGCACGTAACTGGAGTAATGAGAATAAAATGGAAAATCTACGTTAATGTCCCACTATTGTCCTGAAAACTTTTTCTGTTTTTGTCAAAATATCAGTATGTTGTTTCACTCATTTATTTAGTTAATTAAACACAATTTCTTTTTATTTTTAGCCAACCAAATTTCTCTATAAAATACGCGACTTCAATGTTTATGAAATTCGTTATTTTACATTGTTTTTCTTTATTGTAAGTTTGATTTCAGTGAAACCAAGACAAAATGACCATGTGGACAATTGCAATAATATTCACTGATTATTTTTCTGATTTAGGGTAAGTTTACTCAACTTAATTTCAAAATTGACCCCTTTTAGAGTGTGTTTTCGTAATTTATTTTTGATGTTACACACAAACTATTTAGTTAGTTCGATTGAAGGACAAGGAGTCAAAGAATGAATGCTTTAGCTTGTGTACTCGTATTTATGTGTGAAAGTGTAAAAATAAGATATGGAGTGAGAGATCATTTGAATTCATGAGTATAATATATTTTGAAATAAACGGGAAAATTGTATTTCCCAACAGTTCTTCTGGGTCTCACTACGTACGATAGTAGCCTTTTGAGAGATAAATTAAGTAATTTTAAGATATGGAAATTGTAAATTAAAATATGGAATATAAATACGTATAATGTGTTGATTTATTTAATTTTATCAAATGCGTGGTATTTGATATTATTGTGATATTAGGCGTCAAAAGAATTTGGTTTAAATGTTCGATTAGATGAGGTTGTGTGAGGTGATAATAAAATATGGATGCATTGTATGATATAAATTTATGTGATGATGATGATGTATGATTTTTTATAATGATTTTATAAATTTTTTATAAGTTTATGTCAGGATAATCATTTACGATTAATGATAGTGATGTTATAAATTTTGGGATAAGTTTATGTGAAGATGTCGATATTTGATTGATGATGGTGATGTTATAGTTTGTGATGAGAATTTGAATGTAACTTCATAGTTGATGAAATAATGATGATTCCAACTTGTGCAAAAGAGTGTGCTCTTGATGGAGTAATCTAGGCCAACAAGGGGAGAAAATAGATGTTGACAATTTTTGAAATGGAGATTATTTTATCATCATATAGGTAAAGCTTGACAAACCTAATGATTTTGTGGAAGTAAAACTGAACGGTCTGATTGTGGCGGTTTACTGTTGAGCCTTAAGGTAATATTTTTAGACTTTGGAGGTATTCGGGTTAGAATTCCTAGGTGACTTGGAGGTAGCCTCCAAATGTCGGGAGCAACCATGCAACACACGTTTACCTTGATTTTCACGTATATGTGTCTTAGGTTGAGTTGATGGGATCTATGACGATATAGTCAATTTGAGTTATCTGCCCACTTGTGTGGTTACATAGTATCAAACCTCCTAATCAAGTAATTCAGAGTTAAAATGATATCAAATTTTTAAGAAGTAGAGTCTAAGCTCATGCTTAACATTGTGTTTTCTTGAGATTAATGTGTTTTAAAAGTGATAATAATTTCCCTTGGATGATGTGACAATATTTTGATTTTACTTAAGTGATTTTGACATTATAATGTGATATTATTTTCTTCAATATTTTGATGTATCATGATGTGTTATGATATGGTCTATTATGATTGTTTGCGTGTTCTTCTTACTTATATAGTATTATCAACATGGTTTTGAAACTCACCTCTTTCCTTTGTTGTTTGTGTTTGACTAACATGGACATACATTTATGAAATCATAATTATTACAGGTTAATGAGTCTTGAAGTTCATATATAGGAGAATATCCGCTCTGATAGGAGATATCGGAAATAAAAGTTGTAATTTGTATTTGACATATTTAATTTGAAACAACTTTTAGTTTGAAGACCTCATAAGTACTAGTAAGTTTTTGGAATTAAATTAAAAAATTATAGTTAAATTAAGTTCATTGAGATTGCACTGTTTTAATTGAGCAAGAATGATTGAATTAGTTAGAAAAGTTTTTATTTTCTTGGAAATAGATTTTATTTATCTGCTGCAATTTTTTTTTTTTAATTTTAAATCTAGTATAAATTATTCTACATATTATTCTGAACTTTAGGGTGTCACATGTACAATCTTAAGTAACTTTTAAGGGTATCAAATGGCATTTCAATAATTCACAAGCACCCACACAAACTCCATAAAATGGTAATCATTAGCTTGTGCAACAACTAACATTATCACAATCAAAATCGATACAATCATTTTCATCTCTTTCTTTGCCATAACTATTATGTGTACAATTCTTAATTTTCTGAAATAATTTGTCAAATTTGATTTGATGTAACACCCTAAATTTTGTAATAAAATATTTTATTAATTGAATAAGATTTTAAATAATTAATTTGATGATTAATATTATTTTAGAATATATGTTGATAAACTTTGTGATTAATTTTTGTTATATGGATGTTTTCTATGATGTGTTAGTTTGATATATATTTTATTAAATGAGTGATATAAATAATAAATATTTTATTTTGAATGTAAAAGTTTCAGTCATTAGTAATATGTTTTTTTTTTATATATTGATTATTTTAATTACTCTAATTTATAAAATATTATTAATGTTTAGAAAACAACCTAATTATTAATAAACAAATCAACAACCTATCATTTGACACCAGTTATCGTTCTGGAAAAGTTAATCCGATTTCGTCCAAATTTCAGTATGTTGTTTTACTCATTTAGCTAGTCAAATAAACACAATTTTCCAGATTTTTAACAACCACAATTTCTTTCTAAAATACCCGACTTCTCTGGTTGTAGAATTCGTTATTTTGCATCATTCTCCTTCACCGTAAGTCTGATTTGAGTGAAACCAATACCAAAACGAACATGTTTAAAGTGGCTATATTATCCACTTATTGGTTTTCGAATTTATGGTGATTTTCCTTGACCGAATTTCAAAGTTAGGTTTTTTAGTATCTTCTCATTATTTATTTTGACGTTTACCCATAAACAGTCGAGTTAGATCGATTGAAGGACAAAGAGTCAAATAACAAAGATTGTTTGGTCGTGGAATTGTATTCGTGTGTGAAGGTGTCGAAATAAGGTAAGGGGTGAGTGAGCGTTTGAATTCATGAGTATAATATATTGTGAGACGAACGGTGTAAGAACCTTAATTTTCTAAATTCTAATTTATGCGATTTTAGGGTATTTTGTGTTAAATTGCTTAGGAATTTAGCCCCAATTGAATTTAATATTGGGAATTAAATATCAAAATCTTATTTTATTAGAGTTAATAATATGTTTAATATTTATATATATTTTAATATATATTTTGAGACCCGATTAAAATTATTCGTTATTGAATAATTTAGTTTAATTACGGTGAATCTTTTGTTGAAGATTTTTTTCATCTGAGATGCAGCATTTTTTTTTTCCAGAAAAATCATATGTCGATTGAATTGCGATGATAGTAGATATTTTTCTGAAAAAGTGGTTTGTGAGGTGATGTAAGGTGACGGTGTAATGATGATTTTAAAAATATCTAGATAATTTTATTTAGATATTTATTTTATTTATTATATATTTATATATATAATAAACAATTGAGGAAAAGGAAAAAGAAAACATATTCCTTTGTTGCCTTCACATCTCCTTCATCATTTTCTTTCAATTTCGTTTCATCTTCTCTGTTTCCAAAAACAAAGTTAGTTTTTCAAAAAACTCAAAAAGAAACCTCCACTTTTCTTCGACATCTAAGCCTCCTTTCGAGAGGTGAGAAAAGGGAAAGTTGCTCCTTGCCACGCTACAATACTAGTTTGCAAACTTTTGAAGTGACGACGCGAACTAAAATTTTACTGTAATTAATTACAGTGCTGTAATCGACTGTTATAGAAATCGATAAGGTAATGACTGATTCCAAACTCTTAGATTGCATATAGGACTTTATATGTGTATTTTTGGTGGTGGAAATTTGTGAGATTTGTGTGTGAGATTGTGGAAAATGAATGTGTGTGGAGATGAAATTTGGTGTTTTATGTGTAAAAATGTGGAGTTTTGAAATTGGGTGATTTATGTTTAAATTGTTAAAAGTTAATTGAGGTGCTATAGGTGTGTTGTGTAATTGAATTGATTGATTTTGGTGAAAATTGACGGTAATTAAATTTGAGGTGTTGGAGTTACATAATGAGTTATTTTCAAATAAATGAGTTTGAACTGAAATTGAAATTTTACAAAAAAAATTTAGAGTTGTTAAAGTAGTGAAAAAGTTCAAATTTTAACTAAGTTAAAGAGTTTGTGCAAAAAGATAAATTGTAACTAAAAATAGTTAGAGTTTAAAATGTTACTCTTTTAATTAGTCTTGAACTGAGTTTAAAAAGAAAAAAAAAGTTTAGAGTATTTTATTAACTCAAAAATTTTGGTGCTTTAATAGTCGAGTGTGTGTATGTGAGAATTGAAGTGTATTTGCTTTATTTAGTTTTAACTAAATAATATAGATTATTTGGTTTTAAAAGTTTGGTGTGTGAAAAAGATTTAATTTTGGTTGTTGTGGTTGGATTAATTTTATTGTGAACAAATTGTAATAAATATTTATGTTTATGTAGTTAGCTCGTTGAGTCTCAAAAAGAAATCGAGACCGCTGACACCGAGTTAGCGGTGGGGAGAACTCTGATATATTAATGTTGTTGTGGTGATTAAGTTTTAATGCGCGTTATGAATTTTATTGAGGAAAATCTGTTTTGAGTATACTCTGTGATAAGTTTGAAAAATCGTTAGTGTTAAATGAGTACCAAAAATGAGGAATTTTTTAATAGTTGCATTTACTTAATGATTATGGTGAAAAGAGTTAGAGTATGCTCTTGCATTTAATAATACACGGTGACCGCGATGGGGCCATGATGATATCGGTGACCGTGATGGGCCATAATATGATGCCATGTGATATGTTGGTTCATCTTATCCTTGCGGGGGTTTTCGCGTCGTTTAGGTCCGTGATTGACTGCACATTTTTGTAAATCGTGTTGACTTGTGATAGGCGGCACCTCAATAAATAGTACTGGTTTGTGTAGGCGGTACATTTATAATTTACATTTTTAGTAAATCATGTTGACCTGTGATAGGTGGAACCTCGTTAATTAGTATTGGTCTGTGATAGACAGTACATTTACGATTTACGTTTTTTTTTAGTAAATCATGCTGACACGTGATAGGTGGCACCTCAGTAAATAGTACTAGCCTGTGATAGGCGGTATATTTACGATTTACGCTTTTTAGTAAATCACGCTGACCTATGTTAGGTTGCACCTCGTTAATTAATATTGGTCTGTGATAGGCAGTATAATTATGATTTATGTCACTTCGAGGAGGCTTTTGACATATACGCATTGTATTAGGGTGCTTGGCACACGAGTCATGTTTGATATACTGTGATGATTGTATATACATACTCGATTGTTGTTTTTTATCGTGTCGTAATTGCTTTGACGTGTGAATTTGGGTTGATTAAGTTTCGATGTAATTATGTGTTCATAATTGATGTTACGAATGTTTGATGTGTGATTGAAGTGTGAATTTGTGGAGATTAATCTGGTGTGACTTATGTGTTCATAATTGGTATTGTGAATTTGTGAAGTGTTAATTGATTCAGAGCCATTTTAGAACTGAAAATCAGCATTTTTCTCAGTTGTATTCAGTTACGACAGTGCTGTATTTGAATACGACAGTGTAGTTTTGTTAAAAACTTCATTTTCGACTTTATTTATGGATTTTTGACATATGAAAACCCTTTCAAAAAGTATGCTAAGATGAAAGGTTATTTTATGCATTTAAAAATTTAATTGCTTTGTGATATTTGTTAATTTCGGTTCGTGACCCTTTACAATTATTGTGGAATTTGGTCTTTTCCCTAAAATGATACATGAGTTCGTTCCACCGACTATTACCTTGTCGACTGAAACATCATTAGACTTCCCTGATCGAGATTCATCGGATGATTAGGCCTACAACCTTATCTCAAGTAGAGCTACTTATACGGAGAGGGTAGTGACGACAAGTAGGGGAGTTGAAGCACTATACCTCGTGGAGCTCACTCGTGAGAAGATCGACTATACGATACCGGCCAGATTGGTGTTTGGAATGAGTGGAGCATGGGAAGATGCAGAGGATTCCTCAGTTAGGGTTGAGGCAGAGGCCACTGTAGGAGTTGGAGATACAATGATTGGACCGAGGACTGGCGAAAAGGATAAGTGGCCGATGCTAGTGGAGCAAGAGATTGCAGAATCGTTTAGGCGGGCTGAGCCAGAGCTTCCATTTCCAATGAATGATCCTTTACCGACTTTCGTTGAAATAGTAGACTGTTTTGAGATCCTAGCACCATGGATGCCACCTATCTCATGGGTGGATTTGACTTATGAGGAGAATGATCCATCTATGGATGACAAGGAGGAGGAACTCACTTCGAGGATATATGTTGCATCAAATGGGACTTGCAGAGTGTGTGGAGGTCACCTGTGTTATTGTAGTTGCGAGCGTATGATCATATTAGTTTCGTGTATAGGGACTTGATGTATTTGTTTTGGTGGTTGTACTTATTTTATTTTGGGATGATTGTAGCTAAACATATACGATCAATGTAAAATACATGTTTTTGATGAAGACAAAGACCAACGATTATGATCAAGGCAACAAGCTTAAAAAGAAGTTAAAATATCTTTGATAAACATTAAATTCAAACGTATTAGATGTTTAAATGTAAAGGTAATCAAATTCTAGGTGTTAATTTTGAATAAATCTGAACGTTACAAAGAGGTTTATTCGAATACACACATCCTATATTCGAATACAACTAGAAGCAATAAACTTTTTCAGATCTGAAATGACTCCAGATCATTGTATTTGTTCATCAAACATCTTTGATCATTGGCCACAAATCTGAAGAGATTTTTATGTAGTATAAATACACCATAACTTCAGATCAAGTACCACACAATCCTTGAATCAATACCTTGAATAACTTTGAACAAAATTCAGATTTTTTACAAAGTACTTGCATTTCATTTTCATATCATTCAGAAAGGTTCTCAAAGTACTTGAAGTATTATTGGATTGAAATCATTATACATCTCCTTTATCCTTATTCCAAATCATATTGTATCACTTATAAATGAAAGTAGTACTTTCTTAAAGTAGCTAAATCTAAGATTGTGGTGTGCTATCTTAGAAGAGTTATTAGAAGTTTGTAGCAGAAATCCTAGGGTGGGAGTTGTACATTTTCTGACAATAAGTGTATTAATCACTTGTGGTGTGCAAGAGGACTGGATGTACCCTTGGTTATAAGGGGAACCAAGATAATTCTATTGTGTACATTTAGTTACTACATTTACTTATTATTAGCTACTATCTTAAAACATAAAATTCAACTACTATATCGTTGAAAACAAGAAAATCTCCTAACACCTAATTCACGCCCCTCTTAGGCGTACCTCTGTACTTACAATCAGTTGAATTTTGTTGGGTTAGTCCATGTTCTTCTTTTTTTGATGTGACCACAGGGTGGAGTAGCATTCTTGGAGTAGTGTTTTTGTGCAGGTGTCTGCCGAGAATATACTATGGGTATTAGTGATGTCTGGTAGGTCTCATAGCCCCGATGAATTTTTTGTTTATATATTTTGGATTATCGTCTCAAAAACTATTTTAGTTTGTTTGTAATTGATTATGTCTTTTGTCGTTTGTGTTACAATGGGTTATTTTTTTTATTTGTTTTTGAATAAAAAAAATATATCCGCGTTGTTTAAAAATCAGGGTGTCACATTATAGTATCAGAGATTTGGTTTTGATTGTAGGTCAACCCGTAGGTTGGCAATTGTTATCTGATCATGTGTCGGGATAAGTTTTCTGAATTGTCATATCTGATGTAGTTGTTATGTATTGCTGTAGCCGGATGTTATTTTTGGAATTATTCTAAGTGGTGTTGAGATTTCTTCTTGATGTTGGTTTTGAGGAAACAATGCCTTCTAGTAGGGATGACGCTACAAGAGTCAACGACAATGGGGATGATCAAATGGCTGAAGCTATGAATAACAGGGTTGCTTCTGTTGCTGCACCGACTACTGCAAAAACCTTGTGGGATATGGAGAAGAGGGAAAAAGAGATCCGTGCTATTGAGTCAAGGGGATTGGAAGATTTTATGCGTTACAATCCTCCAAAGCTCAAGGGTGAGGAGATCCTAGAAATAGAAGAGCAGGAGATTAAAGAAGTGGAAAAGATCTTCAAAATGATTAATTGTCAGGCATGGTTGAGGCGAATCATGACGACATGGGATTTATGAAGTGGTTCTAAGGACATAAAAGCTATGTTGTTGATGGCAACTCGAAGGTGATGGGTATGGATGGATTAAAGTTACACTAATAGGCTATTGCATGTAAAGATCTAAGTGGAGAGCTTTTTAAGAAGAGTATTAGATGTTCACCTGGTAGATTTTAGGATGAGACTGGGTGAAGTTTGTTAACTGCCAAAGGGGTGTGAACACCATGGAATTATTGAGAAGATAGGGATTCCATTTGGAATAGCATTTGATGCTTAGGTGTCAACGAAAGATACTTGTATTGAAGTTAAGGGGCGATGCACGTTAGGGGAAAATACTACCTTGGTTTGGTAAAGTACACTTTGAGGAATAGTTGATACCTTGAGGGATAAAGTCGAGCATTCGAGTTAAACTACTTTCGCGACTCAAAACATTATGTATGAATCTCACGATTAAAATTATTCGTCGATGAATAATTTAGTTTAATTACGGTGAATCTTTTGTCAAAGAATTTTTTTTCTGAGATGCAGAGTTTTTCAGAAAAATTCATCAGCTGATTGAATTGCGGCGAAAGTAGATATTTTTCTAAAAAAGTAGTTTGTGAGATGATGTAATGATAAGTACCGCCTCGACACAGTTCCCACTACCAATTGAGCTACAGTTGAAATTTAATTGAGGTGATATAGGAGTGTTGTGGAATTAAATTGATTGATTTTGGTGTAAATTGGTGGTAATTAAATTTGAGGTGTTTGAGTTACGTAATGAGTTATTTTCAAATAAATGAGTTGAAATGAAGTTGAAATTTTACAAAAAAATTTAGAGTTGTTAAAGTTGTGAAAAAGTTCAAATTTTAACTAAGTTCAAAAGTTTGAGCAAAAAGATATATTGTAATTTAAAATAGTTAGAGTTTAAAATATTACTCTTTTAATTACTCTTGAACTGAGTTTAAAAAGATAAAAAAAAGTTTAGAGTATTTAATTAACTAAAAATTTTCAGTATTTTAATAGTCGAGTGTGTGTATGAGAGATTTGAACAATATTTGTGTTATTTAACTAAATAATATAGATTATATGGTTTTAAAAGTTTGGTGTGTGAGAAAGATTTAATTTTGGGAATTTTGTTGTGATTGGATTAATTTTATTGTGAACAAATTGTTATAAATATTTTTGTTTATGTAGTTAGCTCCTTGAATCTCGAAAAGGAATCAAGACCGTTGACACTGAATTACCGGCGGGAAGAAGTCTGATATATTAATGTTGTTATGGTGATTAAGTTTTGATGTGATTGTGTATTCATAACTGATAATATGTGTGGTATTAATTTTATTGAGGAAAATTTGTTTTGACTATACTCTATGAAAAGTTTGAAAAATCGTTAGTGTTAAATGAGTATTAAAAATGAGAAATCTTTTAATAGCTGCATTTACATAATGATTGTGGTGAAAAGAGTCAGATTATGCTCATGCATTTCATAGTACATGGTGACAATGATGGGGCCTTGGTGAAGGTGATGATTGTGATGGGCCACGAGATAATGCCATGTGATCTTATCCTTGCGGGGATTTTTACGTTGTGTAGGTTCGTGATTGACTTCACATTTTTGTAAATTGTGCTGACCCGTGAGAGGTGGCACCTCGGTAAATAGTATTGGTCTGCGATAGGCGGTACATTTACGATTTACATTTTTTTAGTAAATCGCGCTGACCTGTGATAGGTGGCATCTCGATAAATAGTACTGGTCTGTGATAGGTGGTACATTTACGATTTATGTTTTTTTAGTAAATCATGTTGACCCGTGATATGTGGCACCTCGGTAATTAGTACTAGTCTGTGATAGGCGGTATATTTATGATTTACGCTTTTTTGTAAATTGTGATGACCCGTGATAGGTGGCACCTCGTTAATTAGTATTAATCTGTGATAGGCAGTATAATTATGATTTACGCCCCTTCAAGGAAGGTTTTGGTTGGAATTCTAGAATCATGCATTTTAGCATATACGCATTGCATTAGGGTGCTTGGCACGCGAGTCATGTTTGATATAATGTGATAATTATACATACATACTCGATTGTTGTTTGTTATTGTGCCGTAATTGCTTTGAGGAGTGAATTTGGGTTGATTAAGTTTCAATGTAATTATCTGTTCAAAATTGATGTTATGAATGTTTGATGTGTGATTGAGGTGGGAATTTGTGGAGATTAATTTGGTGTGACTTATGTGTTCATAATTGGTATTAAGAATGTGTGAAGTGTTAATTGATTCAGAGCCATTTTAGAACTGAAAATCTGCATTTTTCTCAGTTGTATTCGGCTACTACAATGTAGTTTTGTTAAAAACTTCATTTTCAACTTTGTTTATGCATTTTCGACATATGAAAACCATTTCAAGGATTATGCTATGATGAAATGTTATTTTGTGCATTTAAAATTTAAATGCTAAGTGATATTTGTTAATTTCAGTTGGTGACCATTTACAATTATTGTGGAATTTGGGCGTTGCCCTCAGATGATACTTGAGTTCGTTCCACTGACTATTACCTTGATGATGGAAACGTTGTTAGACTTCCCTGACCGAGATTCCCCGACTGCTTGGGCATACAACCCCATCTCAAGCAGGGTTACATATACGGGAGGGTAGTGAGGACAAGTAGGAGAGCTAGAGAAGTATACTACATGGAACTCACTCGCAAGAAGATCGACTATCCGGTACCGACAAGATTGATGCTCGAAATGAGTGGAGCATGGGAACATGCAGAGGATTCCTCAGCTAGGGTTGAGGCAGAGGCCACCGTAGGGGCTGGAGATATAGTGATTGGACTTGGAATTGGCGAAAAGGATAAGGGGTCGATGCTAGTGGAGCAAGAGATTGCAGGACTGTTTTGGCGGGCTGAGTGAGAGCTACCATTCAAGTGAATGATCCCTTACCGACTTTTGCTGAAATAACAGATTATTTTGAGATCCAAACGCTGTTGAAGCCACCTATCTCGTGGGTGGATCTGACTTCTGAGTAGACTGATCCTTCTACGGATGATGAGGAAGAGGAACTCACTTCGAGGATAGATGTTGCATCAGATGGGACTTGTAGAGTGTGTGGAGGTCACCCATGTTATTGTAGTTGCAAGGGTATGATTAGATTAGTTTCGTGTATAAGGACTTGATGTCTTTCTTTTGGTGGTTGTACTTATTTTATTTTGTGATTGTAGACACCTAATTTTGTCCGCCACTTTTAAAGTTTTATGAAATATAATAGATATATAATTAAAAAAAAACAATAAATAATAATAATAAAATAAAAGAAATAATAAAAATAAACAATTAGGCTGTTGACACCTAATTTTGTCCGATTTTTATTTTTTTACTTTTTATTAAAAAAAAGGGAAATAATAATAATAATGACAATAATAATAAATATATAAAGAAATACAAAAATAAAAATAAATAATTAGAAATATAAGCTCTAAACAATCACAAGTGTTTTCGATTCTTGTTTGCCTCTAATTCTTGTTCCGACTCTTTTCTAAAAAAAAAATAATAAGAAATAAAAATAAAGGAAATTGAAAAGAAACGAATTGATTGTCATAAAAATCGATGCAATGATGATCAAAATAAATGAAAAAAAAACATAAAAGAAATTGATTGATAGTCATAAAATCAAAATAATGGTGATCAATTGAATAGAAAAGAAACCGAAGAATGAATCAATGGCAATAAGAATCAGTATAATTGTGGCCAATTAAAAGAAAAAGAAAACCGAAAAAATAGATTAATGGTAATCAATTGACAATTATTCTCTTGTCTTTTGCAATCTACACCCAAAAGTCTATAAATAGTCTCCCACAAGAGGGCAAGAGGGAGCACAATTGGAAAGACAAACTGAGAGTACAAAAAAAATAGAGAGAATAGAGAGATTAGTTAGCAAAAGAGAAGGAGAGAATCTGATCTTGAAGTAATCAGTCTAGTAAGGTACCATTTTCTTATTCTTTTCTCTAGTCTGCTTATTAGTTTTTTTTCTTATTTTACATCTTTGTTTTTTAATATATATATTTTTTCTCTTTCTATTTTTTTTTTGTTTATAAAAATAAACTCATATGTTAAGCTTTCATTTTATTTTTTAAATTGTTTAATCCTAAAAATTGTCTTCTTTGTAATATAAAATAATAAAAAAGATAACTAGTTGAAGTCTATAGATCAAGAAAATAAATTTTGTCATATTGTAATTTAATAAAAAAATTCATAATACGTCTTTATCAAATAAAAAAAATTTATAACGGATAAATGTTTTTACCCTTAAGATTAGAATTAATGGTTGTTGCCGCCGGATGAAATTCATCCTCGCTCGCTACACCATATTATTTACTTTCAATCGTTGGTGGCCTTTGTGTCGCGACATATCCGACAACGTACGAGCAAATGATTTAACAGATTATTTCACTGTCGTGTCCATTTGTCTCGTTCACAAACCGCCACGCTACAAAATTTTTTTCTTAAAATAAACTAATTTCTTTTTTTTTTCTCGTTAAAATAGACAAATATTATTATTTATTATTATTATTATATTTATCATTATTATTATTATTACATTTTTATTTTTTTAATACGCATATAAATAAAAATAATAATAAAATCGGTCAACACACAAATATTTTCTACCCAAGAACTACGTGTGTTTTGATTTCCCTATTTCACCCAGGGATATGTAGGAGCAAGGTCTTCCCCTTGTCAAACCAAATTAATAAAAAAATTATATTTTTCTTCTATCATTAATGTAAATAATTTAATTTTTTTTATTATTCTTTTTGGGGTAAAAATAAATAAATAAATAAATAGTTTGTATATAATTAATTATAGGGTAACCGTTTTAACGGACATTGTAGGGTGATAATGCTTCCCTACTCGTAATCGACTCCCGAATCCAAATTTTTGGTTGAAAAATATTATTTTAGGTTTTATCCAATTTTTCCTTTAATAAAATTAAAATTGGTAGCGACTCCTTTTTCGCGGACAAACCGGACGCGACAGCTGGCGACTCCACTGGGGACTTTTGAGAGTCAAGCCCAATCTAATTAATTATATATAGTTAATTTATTATTTATTATTTTATTTATATTACCCCTATTATTATTTTTTTTATTTTGTTATAATGTGAATATAATTATATGTGTTTTGTCAATTTATTTTTATCGTGATTTTTTTTATCTTATTTATTTTTCTATACACTACCCTAACACAACTCACACACTTATGAGTGAGCTCTATACCCGAGCTGAGTGCAAACCTAAGATAAGTTAGAGACTGTGTAATGATAATCTTCTGGATGTACATCTTGTTTGGTTGTCATGAAAGTCTCACCTAGAGTTGACTTTTTCTAGAATATTGCCATTTTAATAGTTTACCTATTAATTGGTTTAATATTTTAGAATTGAGTTGTGTGCTCTAGGAGCCAATTTAGAACTATAGAGCCACCCATAGTAAAGGTTCACAATAAAAAATCATCAACTAAGAAAAGAACCATGTAGGGCATAATCATGTATGTTTCATCCTTTACTTCATATTACAACATACTTTTCTTTTTTCTCATTTTTTTTTAAAAAATAATTGCATATTAGGAGGTAGTAAAATGTTTTAGTTAAATGCATAATCATTTCATTCATTTTTTTACATTCTCATAACATTTTCCTTCAACAAAAAAAAAGCAAAAAGAAAAAATTTTGTGACACCCTTACCGGATATGTTCCTGAGTTAAAATCATGGATGAATTGAAACATACAAAGATGGTGTCAACCAAATGAAAAATCATATGGCTAAAAGATTGAAAATCTTACAACCCTCGATACTTGAAATCATGGGGATCCTTCATAAAATAAATATCACGAGGAATTCATGTGTTACCCCTTGATTTCATAAGTCTAACAATTGTCACCTTTTAGTCTACTTTTTGGTTATACTCTTTCCCAAGTCACTTGTCCACAAGATTTAAATCTGATATTAGTTAGATTCATATCCATCATACACCCCCAACTTTTACATACTTCGTTGGCTTTCGCCACAAGTAAATCTCTAGAAGTTGAATCGTCTATGTTGAACTTTCATCACTACCGGTTATTATTTGATGTCATCAATCTAAAAAATGGCAAACCCTGTATAAATTTTTGATGACTATTGAAGAAAAAACCTTGACTAAACACAACTTTGAAGTTATTGACTATGTTCCCCCATATATATACAAGGGGCAAGTTCCCCCATGATTGTTGATGTTATTTAATTTGATCCTAACACATTGATCATATTGATGTGCCCCAATATTGACCATACATTTCACAATCTCTTACCAAACATTATTTGTCTTTCTCTTCTTTAAACCATATACCAAACATATTTGGAAGTAGTTCATTCATAATAAAGTTTTCTAAAATCTCATACATAATTTCAATCATGCTATAAATTCCACAGAATGTGATAACGATACAAAAATCCACTATTTGGATGGACTTCGATATGTTGGGGCATGAGATTAATGTCACGTTAATCCCCTTAGACAAGTGGTTTTATCTTAATCATTGTCTAAATATGTTTCGAATATGTCAATCATGTGGGGAATTTCAAGTTTGTGCCATGGATATTCTAGCCGCCTACGAATCGAAAATGAAGATGTTGAACATACATGAGGCTTGAATGTAATCCTTAAATCAACTAAATCAAGAATGGAAAAGTTAGAATAAGAAGATGATCATTTTGTATATACACATTAGACAAATGTCTAAAAAATATTGAAGTCATTTTCTATCATGTCCCTCAATAATATAATCAACTAGCTAACTTAGCTACTTTATCTTCAATATTCAAAGTGAGTCACAATGAAGAATAGTCATTCACAAGAATAAAATTCACGACTACCCTGCTCATTATCAAATATATAAGAAAATTATATGAAAATTCTTGTACCAAACATTACCTCGTAACTGTAGAATACCCTCCATGAGTATCAGCATATAACTGGGGCACCCCTTTGTTTTTTATTATATAGAACAATGGCAGTGCGACCCACTCGAACAAAAACCCCCTTATGAAGGGTAACGGCCTGTGTTGACCGATTAAACTCAATTCAAGAGAAATGTTGACTGCCTCATGTCAAGGACACAAGGTCTTAAAAGAAGAACATATGAACTTCAGAGCTTCAAAAGAAAGAATTAGCATTCAAGAATATTTCACATGTCAAAAAGGACTAGCAAGATAAATGAACTCCCAACTATATGAGCCCTCGATACCATAAAAACACATTCAAGTGTGGCTCTGCTCCACACCAATATGGATCAAGAAGACTTATCACTACTTGCAACATTGATGCTTCAAGAAGTATTACATCTAAATGAATACCCGCTAGGTTGAAAACCCGAAAGGGCGACCTAGGCAAAAATTAGGGTGCAAGAATAATAATAAATACCCGCTAGGTTGAAAACCTGAAAGGACGACCTAAGCAAAAATTAGGGTATAAAAAAAAATTACAATAAATACCCGCTAGGTTGAAAATCTGAAATGGAAACCTAGGCAAAAATATGGGTACAAAAAATAAAAACTTGCTTGGTTGAAAACCCGAAAGGGCGACCTTGGCAAAGATGAGGATGCAAAAATTAATGAAGACTTGGTAAGTTGAACACCCAAAAGAGTGACCTAGGCAAAAGTTAAAATAAAGCGGTTAGGTTGAAAACCCGAAAAGACAATCTAAGCAAAAGTCAGGGACAAAAAAAAAAGAATGAAAGAATATCACTTTTTGAGAATCTAAAAAAGGATGATCAAAGAATATAGCTTATATACACACATCAAAGTCGAAGCTGAACATATTCTGAAAGACTGTGAATATAGATTGGAGGAAATCATATCTTCCAAAGCAGTTTAATAACATGATTGAAAATGTGGCATGAGTTATTAGCACATTTATTTTATGAAAAACTACTAACAAATTGGGTCATTTACCCATATGAGACCACATTATCTTCTTTTCTTTCTATCAATATTTTTTGTACCATAGATTTTCTCATTAAATATCATTGTCTAAACCATCCATCACTACTTTCTTGTGTTAAAAATCTTTTTTTTTCTTTTTCAAAATACATTTTTATGATAATCATATGTTGGGGCACAAATTATGTGAATGTCAAGAGGTCAAAACTAGTATAATGTCTTTACATGTAAGACATGGGCAACAAAAGATCAAGTCGATGATGTAAGAAAAAATCTCTTTAAAGATTAAAAAGGACAATCACCATCACTTATTTGAAGTGGTGCATATTTTTCATCAATGAATCCAGGATATGTCAGTAAAGAGGTGAAAGAAATAAAAAAATTTGAAAAAAAGTAGATTGAAAAAAAAAATTAAAAAAAAAAAAGATCAAAATGAAGGAAAATGTTCATTCATTAAATGCATTCATGACATTTCATATTTAGTGGTTAAATTTAAATTTGAGACACTAACCCACACCATATAATTTAAGAGACGAGATATTGACCCGCATCCTCTGATTTAAGAGCAGAGTTGATTGTCCCTCATCCTTTGTTTTAAGAGCTTGGTTGACTAGCCTTCATCATATGATTTAAAAGCTAGGTCGCCCCCACAAAATTTTTGTTGATATATTTGCTGATGAATTCTGAGTCCCATAGGAAGCTATTACAAAAAATACTAAATGAAGTCCCCATCACTCAAGATATCACTTGTGACAAATATGGAGGCATCATAAATAACATTACTACTAACAGTCACATAACCTTCATAGATGATGAACTGTGCGTCAAAGAAATAGGCCATAACAAAGCGTTGCACATATCAGCAATGTGCCGCGATCATATGATATCAAGAGTCCTTGTTAAAACTTTTGATGGGAGTATAGAGAAATGATGGGATAAATTGAACTCGCAATTCAAATAGGCCCAATCACTTTTGAAATCACGTTGCATTCGATGGATATTGTACCCGCCTATAGTTGCTTATTTAAGAGACCATGGATCCATTCTATTGGTGTGGTGCCATCAACTTTACATCAAAAGCTAAAGTATATGAAATATGACCAATTGATAACCGTGTCAGAAGAGGAAGACTCGTTGGTGAGTAAGTTTTCCACCACACCGTATGTTGAGACGATAGAGTATGCTCTGGAGATCACCTTCCAAGCACTAGAAATCGTGGACACCTCTTACGTCGAGATGAAAACATAGAACTACATCTATCAAACACAATTATTACGGTCGTTAGATTCATGTTAAGCTGGGGGCATCATCCATGACACGGTTTGGGGAATAATGAAGAACGACTCAAAGGGCTGTCATGAGAATAGAGATAAATAGGATTTAGATTACGAATCAACAAAAGTTGACAAGCAAATATTGGCCATATAAAAAAGAGGGAAAAACAAACAAGATTAATTGCAGTAGCTAGAGATGATCTTTCCATCGATGATGCTAATTGAGTTCGTCCATATGATGCAAAAACAAAAATCAAGAATTGGGAGACAATCAAGTTTCCTATAGTATTCAATGCAATTCTTTTTTTGAGAATAATTCATTCACATATGATTGTACTAAAATTCTGCCACATAACTTTGACCATCTAACTAATCAGGCAATAAAAGATAATGAAGAAGATTATGAATTTCCCCTATAATTGTTAAAATCGGTAGGAAAAAAAAAGGTGAGGCATTATGCCCCAGAAGGAACCAATAAAAGTGATTAATCTAGGGAAAAAAGAAAATAGAAAGGAAATTAAAGTCGACATTATCTTAAAGAAAGAAGTATATCATGATCGAAATCCTACACGAATAGAAAGATATTTTTGTCTATCATATCAGGATATGTATGGATTGGATACTAGCATAGTGGAGCATAAATTTCCCTTAAAACCCTATTTTTCTTCAGTCAAACAAGTATTAAGGAGAATAAAGCTCGATATGTCATTAAAAATCAAGGAAGAAGTAAAAAATTGGCGTTGGGTTCCTCGTTGGGGCAAATTATCCCCAATGGATAACCAATATTGTACTGGTGTTAAAAAAAGATGGCAAAATTTGTCGACTATAGAGACCTTAACAAAGTCAATCCTAAAGATTATTTCTCGTTACCTCACATCTATATTTTGAATGACAATATGGCTCGGCATTCACCCCTAAGGGAACATTGTGTTACAAGGTAATGCATTTTGAACTGAAGAATGTTGGGGCAACCTACTAAAGAGCTATGTAACTTTATTCGATGACATGATACATAAAGAGATAGGAGTTTATATAGATGACATGATTGCTAAATCATAAACAAAAGAAAAACATGTGCTTGATCTAAAGAAACTCTTTGAAAGATTTCAAAAGTTCAAGCTAAAACTCAATCCCTTTAAATGCACTTTGGACGTACAGTCAGATAAATTGCTAAAATTTGTGGTTATTCATAAAATAATAGAGATCGACTCAAATAAAGTTTGAGCCATTTGGAAATGCCTCCCCAAAGTACAGAGAGAGAGATTCGCGGGTTTTCTTGGGAGACTAAATTATATTTCAAGATTTATATCACAACTAACTGCCACTTGTGAATTGATCTTTAAACTTTTACGAAAAAAAATCAAACAATTGTGTAGAACGAAGATTGTAACATAAAAATAAAAAATATATATATAAATAAAAAATGTTATTTAGAAAATGGCTGTCACATACAAAGATTGGCAAGAGATATTGTTGTTTTCACTACATGGGTATCGTATCTCGATATGCATTCCAACTGAGGCAACCACTTTTTGCCTAGTATATGGGATGGAGGTTGTGCTGCCTATTGAAGTAGAAATCCCCTCGCTAAAAGTATTAATGGAAACCAAACTAGATGAGTCAGAATGTGTACAAACCCGTTCCAATCAATTGAATTTAATTGAAGGAAAAAAGGTTGGTGATCTTATGCCATGAGCAATTATATCATAAAGGATTGAAAAAAAGCGTAAAAAAGAAATACGTCCTCAAGAATTTTGCGAACGAGACTCGGTGATAAAAAAATATCTTACCCATTCAAAAGGATTATTGTGGAAAATAGCCCTAACTAAGAGGGTCCATAAGTCATGAAGAAAGCTTTCTCAAGCAGGGCTTTGATCCTCACGAATATGGATAGAAAAAATTTAGTCCTCCATGAAAACTCATACGTCGTAAAAAAAGGTATGATATTTAAATAATGAGTACCCCCTAAGTTGAAAACCAGAACGTGACAACCTAGGCAAAAATTAGGGTAAAAAAATAATAATAAATATCCGCTAGGTTAAAAACCTAAAAAGACGACTTAGACAAAAATTAGGGTATAAAAAAAAATATAATAAAGTCCAAAAAAAATTTGTATATGTTTCTTTTCTCATTCGTGATGATAATGATCGGGTCCAATAAAAATATTAATAAAAACCGACATATTGATTCATTCATAGCATTTTATAAATTTAAAGCCGAGAAAACGACCCGCATGTTGAAGCCGCGAAAACGACTCGCACCTGAAGCCGAGAAAACGACCCGCATGTTGAAGCCGGGAAAATGACTCGCACCCCAAAGCCGAGAAAACGACCCGCATGTTGAAGCCGGGAAAACGACTCGCACCCCAAAGCCGAGAAAACGACCCGCATGT
>JBBPBT010000215.1:360018-372148 GCA_037974875.1 Cicer bijugum
GCCGAGAAAACGGCCCGCATGTTGAAGCCGGGAAAACGACTCGCACCCCAAAGCCGAGAAAACGACCCGCATGTTGAAGCCGGGAAAACGACTCGCACCCTGAAGCCGAGAAAACGACCCGCATGTTGAAGTCGGGAAAACGACTAGCACCCGAAGCCGATAAAACGACCCGCACGTTGAAGCCGGGAAAACGACTCGCACCTAATCTGGAAAACAACTTACGTTGTTCTCCAACAAACCTCTATTTTTTTGACAAAATTAGTGTCGTTATCTTTACTTTTCTTTTACTCTCAAGTAAAATCAAAGCAAAGAGGGGCAGTTGTAGACACCTAATTTTGTCCGCCACTTTTAAAGTTTTATGAAATATAATAGATATATAATTAAAAAAAATAATAAATAATAATAATAATAAAATAAGAGAAATAATAAAAATAAACAATTAGGCTGTTGACACCTAATTTTGTCCGATTTTTATTTTTTTACTTTTTATTAAAAAAAAAGGGAAATAATAATAATAATAATAATAATAATAATAATAATGACAATAATAATAAATATATAAAGAAATACAAAAATAAAAATAAATAATTAGAAATATAAGCTCTAAACAATCACAAGTGTTTTCGATTCTTGTTTGCCTCTAATTCTTGTTCCGACTCTTTTCTAAAAAAAAATAATAAGAAATAAAAATAAAGGAAATTGAAAAGAAACGAATTGATTGTCATAAAAATCGATGCAATGATGATCAAAATAAATGAAAAAAAAAACATAAAAGAAATTGATTGATAGTCATAAAATCAAAATAATGGTGATCAATTGAATAGAAAAGAAACCGAAGAATGAATCAATGGCAATAAGAATCAGTATAATTGTGGCCAATTAAAAGAAAAAGAAAACCGAAAAAATAGATTAATGGTAATCAATTGACAATTATTCTCTTGTCTTTTGCAATCCACACCCAAAAGTCTATAAATAGTCTCCCACAAGAGGGCAAGAGGGAGCACAATTGGAAAGACAAACTGAGAGTACAAAAAAAATAGAGAGAATAGAGAGATTAGTTAGCAAAAGAGAAGGAGAGAATCTGATCTTGAAGTAATCAGTCTAGTAAGGTACCATTTTCTTATTCTTTTCTCTAGTCTGCTTATTAGTTTTTTTTCTTATTTTACATCTTTGTTTTTTAATATATATACTTTTTCTCTTTCTATTTTTTTTTGTTTATAAAAATAAACTCATATGTTAAGCTTTCATTTTATTTTTTAAATTGTTTAATCCTAAAAATTGTCTTCTTTGTAATATAAAATAATAAAAAATATAACTAGTTGAAGTCTATAGATCAAGAAAATAAATTTTGTCATATTGTAATTTAATAAAAAAATTCATAATACGTCTTTATCAAATAAAAAAAATTTATAACGGATAAATGTTTTTACCCTTAAGATTAGAATTAATGGTTGTTGCCGCCGGATCCGACAACGTACGAGCAAATTATTTAACAGATTATTTCACTGTCGTGTCCATTTGTCTCGTTCACAAACCGCCACGCTACGAAAATTTTTTCTTAAAAAAAACTAATTTCTTTTTTTTTTCTCGTTAAAATAGACAAATATTATTATTTATTATTATTATTATATTTATCATTATTATTATTATTATTATTACATTTTTATTTTTTTAATACGCATATAAATAAAAATAATAATAAAATCGGTCAACACACAAATATTTTCTACCCAAGAACTACGTGTGTTTTGATTTCCCTATTTCACCTAGGGATACGTAGGAGCAAGGTCTTCCCCTTGTCAAACCAAATTAATAAAAAAATTATATTTTTCTTCTATCATTAATGTAAATAATTTAATTTTTTTTATTATTCTTTTTGGGGTAAAAATAAATAAATA
Source organism: Cicer bijugum (assembly GCA_037974875.1). Taxonomy (NCBI): domain Eukaryota; kingdom Viridiplantae; phylum Streptophyta; class Magnoliopsida; order Fabales; family Fabaceae; genus Cicer; species Cicer bijugum. Next base: position 361,917 of record JBBPBT010000215.1, read on the forward strand.
AATAAATAAATGGTTTGTATATAATTAATTATAAGGTAACCGTTTTAACGGACGTTGTAGGGTGATAATACTTCCCTACTCGTAATCGACTCCCGAATCCAAATTTTTGGTTGAAAAATATTATTTTAGGTTTTATCCAATTTTTCCTTTAATAAAATTAAAATTGGTGGCGACTCCTTTTTCGCGGACAAACCGGACGCGACAGTGATGACTGTAACTAAACGTATACGATCAATTGACTTTTGTTTGGTGGGTCCATGTTCCTCCTTTATGACGCGACCATGGGGTGGAGTAGCATTCTTGGAGCAGTGCTTTTGTGCAGGTGTCTGTCGAGAATACCCTAGGGGTATTAGCGATGTCTGATAGGTCTCATTGCCCTGGTGTATTTTCTATTTGTATATTTTGGATTATCGTCTCAAAAACTATTTTAGTTTGTTCGTAATTGATTATGTCTTTTGTGGTTTGTGTTTGATTGGCTTGACCATGCGTTTCCGCAATCGCAGTTAATACAAGTTAATGAGTCTTGAATTTCAAATTTAAGAGAAACTTCGCTCTGGTAGGTGATACTGAAAATTTAGAGTTGTAATTTATATTTTAGTTATGTAATTCGGAACGACTTTTTATATTAAAACCTTAGTACTAGTAAGTTTTTGGAATTAAAATAAGAAATTATAATTAAATCAAGTTAATTGAGATTAAATTGTTTCAATTGAGTAATAAAGTTTGAATTGTTCCATGTGTACTTTAAAAAATGCGATATCCTAAATTAGTTACAAAAGTTTTTATTTCCATGTAAATAAATTTTATTTATCCGCTTCAAATTTTCCTCAAAAAATCTATAAATAAATTATTATTTATATTATTTTAGGATTTAGGATGCTAAATTTGACCGTCATTGAATAAAAAACCTCAATTTATAACCACACAATAGTTCAAAATTTAAGTATATTTTAACTCCTTAAAAAACTACAAATCATGATAGAAAGACATTTTGATATTTTGTGGTACGTCAAAAAATATTAGTGTGCTAACAACACAATACAAATATAAAATCATACTCAATTGTAAAAAGTGACAAAACTTAGTAATAGATATTAATCAAATAAATAAAATGCATTAAGAGAACGATAAATTACTTTATCTAACAAAGTTAAGGATCTAAATAAAAATTATTTTGGTTCCATTTATTTAGCTAACGTCAAAAACTTGAAAAAGATTATGATAAAGAATGTAAATTTATAAAAAGGATTTTTTTTTTTTATGATAATGAATAAAATAATAATATTTTTAAACCATATGATTATGCCTAAAAATTGGCCCTCATAATCTAGAGTTTAAAAGGGACACTTTAAACATTTTCCTATTATAAAACAATGCAATCTCCATAAACTTGATTTAACTATAATTTCTTAATTCCAAAAGTTTACTTGTACTTATAAGATTTTCATCCAAAAAGTTGTTTCTAAATAAATAAATAAAAATACATTTATGACTCTCATTCTCGATATCACCTATCAGAGTTGGGCTTCTTCCAAACCTTAACTTCAAGACTCATTAGCCTATAATAACTACGATTTTGCAAACACATGGCCAAACCAGTCAAACACAAACAACGAAAGAGGTGAGTTTTGAAATCATGCTAATAATATAATATAAGTAAGGAGAACACACAATTAATCATAAATAAATTGTATCATTACACAAACATTTTTCAAGAAAAAATATAACATTATAAAGTCAAAATCACTCAAGGAAAATCAATACATTTCACCATAACATCAAATCATCTAGGAAAAATTATTGTCACACACGACACATATTAATCATAATAAAACAATCACAAGAAAATGCAATGCTATGTATAAGCTTAGACTCTACTTCATAATGTGGTACCTTCTAACTATGAAGTACTTGGTTACGAGGCTTGATACTATGACTGTGAAACCCTGAACCCACATTGAAATAAAAAGTAAAATGCACTAGTTTTTAAAGAGATTCGCAGCAGTTTCATAATAGAGTATATATTTTTTTTTTTAAAAAAAACTTTAAGGTTCAAGACGTCACATTCACACTTACACAAAATGCTTGCATAAAAATTTTCAATAAAAAAATCCTTAATATCGAATATAGTTGATGTTTATTAAATAAATATTTTTGATATAAAAGCAAGTTCTAAACTTATAGACAATTAATTTCTACCTCTGAATAACCGATAAAAATAACACAATTGATCAATCAAATGTACAAAAATCTAAATTGTTCATAACTCAACAAAATATGAAAAATTACTCCCACCCAATATCACCTATTCAGAGCGTGGATCCCCGATCGATAACCTAAAATAATTGCACTCTCGCAAGCGCCAAACACAAGCAACGAGGGGTGAGCTTCGAAAACATGTAATAGTATAAAATAATTTAGAAGAACATGTAAAAAAAATATTAAACTCCGTATCATATCAAATCAAAACCAACAAGAATAATCAAGGTAAAACATTGATACAATCAACAACATCCAATAAGTAAATACACAAATCATGTAATGTTATGCATGCTCTTATACTCTAGACTCCTCCTTTTTCTTTGGTACCATTCTAAATCTGAAGTACTTAGTTAGGAGGCTTGAAACTATGCCACCATGTAAGTGGATGGACAATTCAAATTGGCCATGTCCTCATAGATCTCCTCAACTCAGTCTGAGACACATATATGTGACATTTGAGGTAAACGTGTGTTGCATGGTAGCTCCCGACATTTAGAGTGCTACCTCTAAGTCACTTAGGAATTCCCCACCCGAATACCTCCAAGGTCTAACAATCTTGCCTTAAGGCTCAACAGCAGACCGCCACGATCAGACTCATTCAGTTGTACTTCTCCATAATCACTAGGCTTGTCAGACCCTACCTATATGATGATCAAATAAATATCTCCCCTCGTTGTCCTAGGTTACTTACTCCATTAAGAGAACCATCATTTGCACAGGTTGGATTTTTCACTATTCAATTAAACACAATATGTATTTCATGATATTCATCATGGTGGTAATATCACAAGTCAAAGAGCACACATCTTCATTGTAGATTTCCGTAGTCATACATTACATCCAGAATTTATCATCATAATACGTCATCTCAAACAATAAAGGGTCTTCACTCACATAAAATAATAATACTAGATCATTCACACACACCACATCAATTGCAAGGCAAATAATTACAATTCATCACATTTTATATTGTAACACCCTAAATTTGATAATAAACTATTTTATTAATTAAATAGGAATTTAAATAATTAATTTGATGTTAAAATTATTTTAGAATATATGTTGATAAATTTCGTGAGTAATTTTTGTTATAAGGATGCTTTCTATGATGTGTTGGTTTGATAGATGTTATATTTAATGAGCAATATAAATAATAAATATTTATTTTATTATTCTATATATTTTTCTAAAAATAATAGTATTTTAGTGTAATATTTAAATATAAAAAGGATTTTATACGATTTTACGTGTATATACGTGTACCCAATTAATGTAATATTTTTCTGTGCATTAGATTGATGTTAAGTATGTACATAGTTATATTTCAATTATTTATAACTACTTTCTATTTTAAATTATTTAATTTATAAAAAACTATCTTGAGATGTTAGAATATTGTGATTGATTTCCTTTACTCTTATGTATAACATATCACAGGATGATTGTAAGACCCATAATTTTAAATTATACTTTATCTATTTTAGTGGATTTTGGTATTGAACTCAGGGGGCATTTTAACCAAGTTATTAATATTTTGGGAGTTTAAATGACCAAAAAGATATTTTGATGCCGATTAAGATTTCTCGTCGATAAATAAATTAAATTAAGTGCGATGAATCTTTCACGAAGAATTTAAAGTGAAATGGTAAATTTAATAAATATCTAGATATTTGGAGATATTTGTTAAAAGTAATTAATATATATATATATATAGATGTTTGTGTGGAGGGAAGAGAGAAGGAAATAGTAAGAAAAAAAATTGAAATGAAGGAAAAGGAAGAAAGGAAAAAGAGAAAGAAAGAAAAGAAAACATTTCCATCTCCTTCCTCTCCCTGCCTTGCGTGAACCTCCCTCCCTTCTTCTTCGATTTTCGTTTTCTTTGCTTCCTTTTAGTACAAGAAAAAAACCCAAGGCTTATTGGGTGAGAAAGATCAAATTCCCAACTTCTTCCTTCTTCCCGGATTCGAAAATGGAGTTAGGGATTTCAAAACCGTCAAACATAAACCTCCCCGTTTCATCTTGATCTAAGCTTTGTTTCACGAAGAGATAGAAGGGAAAGTTGCTCACTACCATGCTACAGTGCTAGGGAACCAACTTTGGAAGCGACATTGCGAGTGGAGATTTTACCGGATTTACTCCCGGTATCATAATCGCACGTTAAAGCTAACGTGAAGGTAAGGGCTCCTTCCAAACTTCTAGTTTGCATTTAGGGACTTATCTGTGGTTGTGTGGAAAAGAATTTGTTAGGGTGGAAGTGTTGATTTGGGGAAAATGAATTTAATTCTTTTATGGGTGAAATTCTAATGTGGGGTTTTGGTGATATTGAATAGTGTTTCGTGGAAAATGAATTTAACTCATTTATGTATGATTTTGAGTATATGAAATTTGATGTGATTGAGTGGTATGTTGTGATGATTTGTGTTCATCGTATTTGATGTGTTCATAATTGATGCTTATGAAATTTGATATGTGTGTGGTTGGATTTTGTGGAGAAATGAGTTGATGTGTTTTGATGTGGATTGTGAATATGTTTGAGTATGTTCTGTGTGGAATTTGAAAACCATTAGAGTTAAACGAGTATTAAGAATGTGGAATCTCTTAATGTCTATGTTTACTTAATGTTGTCGTGAAAACCATTAGAGTTAAACGAGTATTAAAAATGGGGAATCTTTTAATATCTGCATTTACTTAACGATTGTCGTGATAGAGTCAGTGTATGCTCATGCATTTCATGGTACATGGCAACCAGATGGGCCATGGAGATAGTGGTAAACGAGGTGATTCCATGTGATTTGTTGGTTCATCTCATCCATGGGCCACGAGATGATTCCATGTGATTTGTTGGTTCATCTTATCCTCGTGGGGATTGTCGCGTCGAGATGATTCCATATGATTTGTTGGTTCATCTTGTCTGTGTGGGGATTGTCGCGTCGAGATGATTTCATGTGATTTGCTGGTTCATCTTGTCCGTGTGGGGATTGTCGCGTCGAGATGATTCCATGTGATTTGTTGGTTCATCCTGTCCGTGTGGGTATTGTCACGTCGAGATGATTCCATGTGATTTTTTGGTTCATCTTGTCCGTGTGGGGATTGTCGAGTCGAGATGATTCCTTGTAATTTGTTGGTTCATCTTGTCCGTGTGGGTATTGCATTGTAACTGTTGAGTGTTATGTTTTGAAATTATGTGTAAGTATGTTTGATTTGAAAACTATTTCGAAACTCAAGTTGGCATAGTGATTGTGTTTTAATTGTCAAGTATGGATGTTTTGGAATTGTGTGATAGTATGTTTGGTTGCAAAATTACTTCGAAGCTCATGATGTCGTGGTGATTGTGTTGAAATTGCTAAGTGTTGTGTTTTGGAGTTGTGTGTGAATGTGATTGAGTTAGTTTATGTAGTTTTAGAAAAACATGCAGGGAAATTGATTCCCAATTCGATTCTATTAAAAGCTATTCCTCAAAATCGATTTGGCAATCGATTGGATTTATTATAGGAGCTCAACCATTTTGACAAAATCGATTTGGCAATCGATTGGATTTATTACAGGAGCTCAACCATTTTGACAAAATCGATTTGGCAATCGATTGGATTTATTATAGGGGCTCAGTTATTCATTCAATCGATTTCCCAATCGATTGAATTAAGCCCACAGTACAGGTTTCACTAAAAACCTTCAAGAAATCGATTTCCCAATCGATTGGCTTAGTGGAAATTCTTATTCTGAGTTAGATAATCAATTGCTCAATTGGTTCATCAATGGATTGGCCAGTTGTTTATTACTAGATTGTTTTAAGACTTATTTTGATTTCATTTGTATTTGGCAAGTATTATATGAACTTTTAGCATATGGAAAACCCTTTTAAGGTACATGCTAAGTGGAAAGGTTATTTTGTGCATTTAAAAACTTAAATGTTATGTGTTAACTGTTAATTTCGATTGGTGGCCCTTTACAACTATTGTGGAAATCTGGGCTTTGCCCTCATATGAGAGCCAGGACAATCGTACCGGTCCGTACCCTGTGGATAGGAATGTAGATGGGAATGCCTGACTGGAGCTATGTTAGGAGGATCTTACGGGGCGTGTGGAGATTACTCAGGGTGTATAGGTTTTTTGTTTGTTGAATGATCAGATTAGGTTGACATGGAGGGAACAAATGTCTTTCTTTTGTATTGCATTTATTTTAAATTGGAAGACTCTACCTGTACTAATATTGTCAGCATGACATGCTATTTTCGATGGATTCCATGTACCACTTTTTGATGTGTAAATATTTTGGATTCATATTTCGAAAAACTTTTCCGCTGTTTGTAAATTATAATGACTGAAATATTTATCCAAAGGTATTACCTTTTTTATTTCTCTTTTATTTTAATCTCTTTTGAAAAAAAAAATACTCTATCGCTTTGAAAATCGGGGTGTTACAATGACTTTATACATCTTTATTGTGATCTAGTAATTAATATAAATTGTTGATGTTATATTTATTTAATCGTTTTGACTATTATATAAATATGATAGTATTTTTATGGGTTGATTTTGAGAAATATTATAGTAATAATTATAGTTATTATAGAAACGTGTTTTATGGGTTAGATCCATATAGAAGAACAAAACCTAATTAAACATATTATTAAAAAAATAAATAAATATCCATATAATTGTTTCTTTAAAATAAATAAATAGATAAATAAATAATAATGATACATTAAAATATATAGGACAAGCTAAATTGTAGAGTTCGATTGATATATGTAAGGTAGGCATGGGCTGTTAACTAATTTTACAAATATTTAGATGAATTTGTTAGGTTTTGCGGCTTGTTTTCTATCCGCCGCTTTCCAAAACAAAAACATAAATAAATAGACCTCTTGAACCCTGATTTGTACTAAAATAAAAAAAAACAAAGAAAATGGAAGGGAGTTGAATGGGAAGCCGTAGAACCAAAGAGTAAACACAACAACAACCTATCGTTTTTGACACCGGTGATCGATAACTGTTCCGTAAAAGCTTCTCCGTTCTCATCCAAATTTGAGTATGTTATCTAATTCATTTAACTCGTCAATTAAACATAATTTTCCAGATTTTTAACAACCCCAATTTCTATCTGAAATACTCAACTTCTTCGTTTATAGAATTCGTTATTTTGCATCGTTCTCCTTCACCGTAAGTCCGATTTGAGTGAAACCAATGTCAAAACGACCTTGTGAAAAGTGGCTATATTATCCACTAATTGGTTTTCTGATTTATGGTAATTTTCATTGGCCGATTTTCAAATTTAGTTTATAGAATATCCCCTCATGATTTATTTTTGACGTTTACCCATAAACTGTCGAGTTAGATCAGTTGAAGGACAAAGAGTCAAAGAGCAAAGACTGTTTGGGCATCAAATCATATTCAAAGGTGAAAGCGTCGAAATAAGGTAAGGGGTGAGAGAGCATTTGAATTCATGAGTATAATATATTGTGAGATGAACGGGAAAACAATATTTCCCAACGATTCATCTGGGGATTGCTACATACGGCAGTAGCCCTTTGAGAGATAAATTGATTAATTTTAACATGAGAATTGTGAGATTAAAATGTGAAATAGAAATTTTTATAAGGTGTTGATTGATTTAATTTTCGATACTTGTGTGGTAGTTGATATTTGTTATTATTGTGATGTTGGATGTTGAATGAAATTATGTGTACATGTTTGATTAGATGAAATTATGTGATGTGATAATAAAATATGGATGCATGGTTTGATATATGCTTATGTGATGATAACGATGATTTTTGTTTTATGATAGTGATGTTATAAAATTGTGATGAGTTTATACGATGATCATGATTATTTATGATTAATGATATTATAAAATTGTGATGAAAATATTGAAGTACCCCATACTTTATGAGATAGTGATGATTGTAACACCCCGTTTTTCAAAGCAAGGGTGTATTTTTTTTTTCAAAAGAAATGAAAATACAACAGAGAAATAAATAAGGTAAAACATTTGGATAAATAATTTAGTCATTATAATTTATAAACAGCGAAAAAGTTTTTCACAATATAAATCCAAAGCATGTCCTGATTGTGACACCCTAAACCCCAAAGAATTTTTTTTTTGGTAAAGAATATCACATAATCATAAAGGTGTCACGTACATTCAAAATTTTCCATCAAACATAATGAAATCGAAATCATAATGTCAAACAACAAAATCCTTTTTGAAGTACACGTACTTATGTTTTAAACTCAGTGTAAATAAAGTCCCCACCCGATGTCACTATCAGAGCGGAAATTCCCAAAATAAAGATACTCAAAATAAGGTCAATACAATGCATATAAATAGATCTCCAGGACATGACTGCTTCCGCCTCTCTAATGGTATTAGTCATCACCTGCAACTTACAGCTCGTCTGCGTCCGTCGCAAACGCCAAACACAAACAATGAGGGGTGAGTATCGAAATTATGTAACAGTATAAAATAAACGAGGAGAACACGCAAACAATCAAATTATCACAATCTCCAAAAAAATCAAGTGTATAATATCAACCACTTATCAAATCCATTCATAATAAGACAATCAAAATAATGAAATGTTGTGCATGTCCTATACTCTATACTTCGTCATTTGGTACCATTCTACTCTGAAGTACTTGGTTAGGAGGCCTGATACTATGCCACTACAAGAGTGGACGGACAATTCATGAATGGCCAAGTCCTCATAGATCCCCTCAACTCAACCCGAGACACATATACGCGACAGTCGGGGTACTCTTGTGTTGCACGGTAGTTCCCGGCCTTAGGGAATAACCCACTAATCCACTTAGGAATTCCCCACTAGGTGTACCCCCAAGGTCTATCAGTCTTACCTTACAGTTCGACTGTAGCCCTCCACGATCAGGCTCATTTAGTTGTACTTCCCCGAATCACTAGGTTTGTCAAACCCTCCCTATATGATGACAAAATAATCCTATCTCCAAAATCTACAACACATATCTCAGACTTACTCGATCATCACAACTCACTAAGTTTCAGTTTGACTTCACAATATTCATCATTATATATCTTTATCAGTCAATCACAATAAAATCACAATATTTGGTCTACACTACTCACAATACACCATCCAATTTCATCGATCACATAATAAGGAATTCAACAGGTGGCACATTCTAGTAATATCACAACTTCAATCAAGTAACAAAAACATTCAAGTACACATCATTCATACATTAACAATCAACATAAGATTTCATAAATCAGACAGCATACAATCTTGATATAAATAAACTCACGACAATTCTATAGGTTACTAAATTATATTTTAATCCTCACTATTACCATTCATATTTTATTAATTAATTAATATTACTCAATAGGGCTCAACCGTACGTAGTAAACCCCGAATGAACATCTGGGAATTTCAGTATTCCCGTTCATCTCACGTTATTTTACACTCATAAAATCGAACCTCATCTCACCCCTTACCTCGACTGAAGATTTCATCCAATGAATCTGATCTGCTAACGAGTTGTTTCTTTATCGGTCGTCGTCTATAATAGTCTGCGAGGGAATTAAAACCACACAACCACAAAATACAAATAAACTAATTACTATGAATAAATAAAGAAATAAATAAACAACAAAATAAATAATAAATAATCAAATAAGTAAATGAATAAGGAAATAATAAATAAATAAGTAATTAAATAAATAAATAAGTAAATAAATAAATAAATAAGTGAATATGTTAAGAAGTAAATAAATAAATGAATAAATAAATAAACAAATAATAAAATAAATAATTAAATAAGTAACAGAATAAATAAACAAATAATAAAATAAATAATAATTAAATAAGTTAACGAATAAATAATAAAATAAATAATAAATAAATAATTAAATAATTAAATAATAAAATAAATAATAATTAATTAAATAAGTAAATGAATAAATAAATAATAAAATAAATAATAATT
>JBBPBT010000215.1:372534-406891 GCA_037974875.1 Cicer bijugum
TAAATAAATAAATAAAATGGTAAATAAATAAATAAATAAATAGAATAATAAATAATTAAATAATTAAATGAATAAATAAATAAATTAATTAATTAATTAATTAATCATCTACTACTTATAATATAGCCCGAAAATATGTTTAATATTATTAAACACCCATATTACTATAATCAAATTTTTATTTAACAAACTATGATATAAGAACTAAATATTGTTGTACATACTTAAACTCTCGGTGCCTTTTTTTTTTCTTCAGGTTTTTCTATAATCTGGGAAGAAAGTCTATACTTAAACTTAAATATTGTTACACATATTTAAGCATAACCGAAAGTCCAAATTTTATTATTATAATTTGATTCGTGCTTGGTTTTATTTAAACTTGAAATGATCCGAAGCTTGATAATTCTTCCATGTTTAGCTATTATTTTGATACTGGGCTGCATTGCTTTTGAGAAAATGGTACATATGAAAAGGTATACATATATATACATCAAATTCACAATCCTAAATATAATCATCCAATTAACTCCTAACTTTTTATCAAATTCACTATCTTAAAGTAATTATCCAATTCACAATCCTAAAATAGTTATCACAATCACTATCTTAAAATAATCATCAATTTCACAATCCTAAAATAGTTATCAAATTCACTATCTTAAAATAATTACCAAATTCACTATCCCAACATAATTATCAAATTCACTCATAAAATAATTATTCAATTCACTATCTCAAAATAATTATCGAAATCATTCCTAAAATAACTATCAAATTCATTCCTAAAATAATTATATCTTTCCACTAGAATTCAAAAGGAATAGCCTATAATACTAATCATGTTAATCAAGTCTGACTCATTGTTGGAAAACTACGACTTCTTTTATGATTAATAACAAGAGAATTAAGATCGACTCCAACTAGTTAGACATAATTCCCATATCTATCATGCAACAATCATACAATTTACACACACAATGGAAACTTAAAAACACATACACGATTATTCAAGGAGCATACAAGAATAAGCAATTAAACAATGTTGAATATTAAAGAGAAGGGATAGGAAAGATTGCACCAAGATTTATCCTGGTTCAGTCGTTGATCCAACGACCTACATCCAGTCCCGAAATCATAATCATGATTCCAACCTTTTTCACTATAGAATGAATTCGAGTACTTTTACAGATTTTCCAGTCTTCTACACGACCTATCAATCTAACTCCCTTCACTTCTATCTTGTCACCCCTTTGATCCTTGTAGTTTATCCTCAAACTCACACAAGATCAAAGTAGACTTCCTCTTGATGATACCACACCAACAAGGATAGCCACCAGTTTCTAAACTGGATTTGTTACAGCATCAATTACAAAGAATTGTCTTTTACACGAACAAAGAAAAGTAGTATCAAGAAATGTGTTCAATCACTCTAGCATCACACAAAAGATTTGATTTGCCAATGAATATTTTTGTGTGTTAGGAAACTTTTCTTTCAAAGTATTTTCAGAGATATGCAAGATTGAGAGCAAGAGATTCTGAAAAGATGTGAAAAGTTTTTATGCAAGAGTTATACAAGTTGTTCCAAAAGTGATGTTTAAAATGATTTGAAGCATCATATATATATTCAAGGAAAACACCAGGACAATCGATTGCCCAATCGAGTTTGTAAGGATACAATCGATTGCTGCATCGAGTGTCGTATTATCTGTGTTTCTGGAAACTTGAATTATATAAGCTTCACTTGATTGGTCAATCGATTGATTCAGTTTCTAAATCAGACCTGATGCTCTAATTTCCTTTCAATCGAGTGAGCAATCGAGTTGGCCAAAACTGGGTGCTCACTGTGACTTGAAAAATAGCATCACTCGATTGGTCAATCGAGTGTCGTGATCAAAGTGATTCAGACCTGATGCTATAATTTCCTTTCAATCGAGTGAGCAATCGAGTTGTTCAAAACTGGGTGCTCACTGTGACTTGAAATATAGCATCAATCGATGTGTCAATTGAGTATTGTGGTCAAAGTGACTCAGATACTGCAAACAATCAAGTTGCCAATCGAGTGGACAATCGAGTGGTCAATCGAGTGGGCACAAACTGAGTGCTCTCTGTAACTTAAACTTCAGCGTCAATCGAATTGTCAATCTATTGTGCAATCGACTTGACAATCGAGTGATCTTGTTACAGACCTCAGTTGTTTATGACAGTTTATGTGCCATTCGATTGATGACCCATTCAATCAATTGTTCAATCGAGTTTTTCAGAGTTAAGTTTCATAACACATGAATGAATGACAAAAGTTTATTGGCAATGTCTTATGTGAGACTTTAGTGATTGTTTACTTAACTTGATACCTAGACACCTAATACCACTATACAAAATTGCATCTTCCTCAAGTGTATCCTCCAGCTTTGGTTGATTCCTTGAGTTGCAAACTATTGTTCCATGTGTGTGGTGTCTTCATGTTTGCCTGAAATGTTTCTTGATTCAAAACATTAGATAAAGCAAATATTTCATGTGCACTTGTATGTTTGGGACTTAAATCAAAAACTAGATCAGGGAAGCTTATGGCTTACAATCTCCCGCTTTTTGATTTAATGACAAACATACAATTAATATTGAGATTATTAAAAACAATCTCCCCCTGAGTTTTGGAATGCATGATACAAGACATTTTTAGTGCATAACTAGGGTGTGAATCAAATCAGTATAACATGTATTAGATTCAGATGAATATAAAACACCAGATTGATCTTAGTATGTATCAGACCATGAATATGCATTAATCAGGGCATATGCAATGCAATATCAGCAATGTTTAGCAGCATTTAGCATTTACATAATATCAGAGCTATAACACCAGAGTGTTAATATCAGCATATACAGTCTCATCAGATTAGCTATGATACAAAACAACACATAATCTCAAATATTAATCAAAAACAATATACCATCTCCCCCTTTTTGTCATTAATACAAAAAGACATAAGACAAAAATACAAGAGGAAATTAATAAACAACATTTGTAAGAACAAGACAACAAACAACAACAATCAAACAGCAAAAACTCTAAACCTAAACAACCAAAAACCTTAGGCATGATCCTCATTATCACCAGCAGGAGGAGGAGAGACCGCTGTATTAACCTCAGCAGGTGTCTTCTCCCCATGAGAATCAGAACCAATTTCATTGTCCTGGTTTGGTTCTGCAGTTGATTGCCTCCCAATCTCTGCAATGTCTTCAAAAGACATCTTGAGACCCAAGTGCTCCTGGATGGCTGAAACATCCTTCTGAACTGATTCCAAGGAAGCTTGAAGCTTTAGAAGAGAAGATTCCACCCTCTCACTGTGTTCAGCTTGAAGTTTCAAGACCTCCATCAGCTTTGCCATGATCTCAGAAGATCCTTCAGCTGGTGTAGGTGCTTGGGCACTTGACTGGGCTTGATCAGCACTTGGTTGTGCATGATCAGCAGTTGTTGGAGTTCTTGTCCAAACATTGTTGATGCGTCTGATATGCATTTGGTTGACAATGGCTTCACCAAATGTATGAGTAGTTGTGAGTGATTCTTCATTGGCTAGAGACACCTTGAAATGCCTCAGAATCCTCATAACTAGTTGTGGGTAGGGCAGGATGTGCTTCCCTTGTGCTGATTCATGCATGTTCAGCAGCACAATCCATGCCCAACTCACTTTCAGTTGTTTGTACAGTCCCCATAGCAAGACAACTTCTAGCCGCTGTACAACAGCATGATTTCCGGCCCTAGGTACTAACATTCGTGTTAGCACGTACATGAGCAACCTGTGCTCAACTTTCATATATCCAGCTTGAATAGTCCCTTTCTCAACAAAACCTTCCATCATCAATTCCTGTAAAGCAGCATGCTTGTTGATGGAGTTTTACCAACCTTCGTCTTCTGGAGCATCCTGTGCTCGTCCATCAATGGTGTATCCACAAAAAGGCAAACCATTTAGCTTAGAAAATTCTTCAAAGGTCATAGCAATTCTTTTGCCTTTCACTTCAGCTGCAAACCCGGTCTTGGTTAGGATGAAGGTGGAATAGAAAGCTCTCCCCAGCATTGGATAGACATCCAAAGAACAGGTAAGAAGGTTTTCCAAACCATGGAACCTTAAATGGTTTTGAAAAGAAAAACCATTTTGATCAAAGTAGGGAAAATCCAAGGTTCTAGCATCTTGGATTTTTCTTTTGTCGAAAGATTCTGGAACAGCCTTGCCTTCAGTAGTCTTCTCTTTTGAAGGCTTAACCTTCTTAGGAGGGGATGAAGGCTTCTTCTTCTTCTTAGTTAACTCCTTCATGGCGTCTCCCATCAACTTCTCAGATGGAGGAACTTTCCTCTTTTTGCTTATTTCAGGAGTAGTGGCAACTGCTTTGCCCTTGTCCTTTGCCAGTACCTTGTGTGTAGGGATTGAAACTCTTTTGGCTGGAGGTGAAGGAGGTGGAGGAGGTGATGGTGAAGGGGTTCTTCCACTAGAGGTAGAAGAAAAAGAGGATGAGCTGGATTGTTGAATAACTTTGGAGGAGGGGCCAGCAGAAGTAATGGCTGGTTTTCTACCAGTTTGTTTAACACGAGCCATTGAATAATGTAGATTGGAGGATGATTGGATGAAGAGAAGATTACAGTTGGATGAAGAAGATGATAGCAGAATGAAGTATTTGATTGAGAAATCGAATTGTGAAGTCTAGGTTTATATAGCACTGTTGAAATCCGATTGCCCAATAGACTGGTTACATTTCTGGGTAAAAAAAAATGACCGTTACACTCATCCAACGGCTATAATTTTCTCAACAGATACATGCCAATCGATTGCCCAATCGATGCTCGGGTTTTTGATTTTTAGAGGTTCTCAGACTTGTGATTTACTTATCCCAAATAGTCGCTTGTCCAATCGCATTTTAACCATATTTCAGTACATCATTCGATTGCCCATTCGAATGTCGAAACAAAAATTTTCAAAAATCTGGTTCCAGAGACATGAACACTTGATTTGCCATCCGATTGTCGCGAAGACAACTTCAACAGTCAGGCTTCTGAGATACTAGCAGTCGAATGCCCATCCGATTGAAACAAGAAAAAAAAACAGACATAAACAATATAAAAACTGAGACCCAACCATTCGACGTTGCAATCGAATATCGTGTTTCCAGTTTGTCACAATGAAGCAATGTTCATCAATCAGTCGATTTTACAATCGAATTTTGAGTGAATTAATGCTTATTTGGCCACAGGACACTCGATTGTGCAGTCGAATTGGGTATAAGGATCAGATTTCATTGGGATCAATGATGCCCAGTTTCATTCTTATAAAGAAGAAACTGTCCTTAGGCAAGGCCTTGGTGAAAATGTCAGCCAACTGCTCAGTTGTATTGACATATTCCAACTTAATCTTGCCTTGTTGATATTGATCTCGAATGAAGTGATGCCTTATTTCAATGTGCTTGGTCCTAGAATGCATGACAGGATTCTTAGTAATGTTAACAGCACTAGTATTATCACACAAAATAGGCACAGTCCCTAGGTCCACCCCAAAATCAGAGAGGTGTTGCTGCATCCAAAGAATTTGAGCGCAACAACTACCAGCAGCAACATACTCAGCTTCAGCAGTTGAGAGTGCTACACTGTTTTGTTTCTTGCTATGCCAAGAAACAAGAGAGTTTCCTAAAAGTTGGCAAGTACCAGAGGTACTTTTTCTGTCTAATTTGCATCCAGCAAAGTCAGAATCAGAATAACCAACTAGAGTGCAAGTGGATCCCTTAGGATACCACAAACCAAGATCTTTGGTTCCTAAGAGATATCTGAAGATTCTCTTGACAGCACTGAGGTGAGATTCCTTAGGATTGGCTTGGTATCTAGCACACATACACACACTAAACATGATGTCCGGTCTGCTAGCGGTTAGGTAGAGTAGGGATCCTATCAGGCTCCTAAACACAGTCACATCTACAGCTTTACCCGATTCATCCTTATCCAAGTAGCAGGATTGACTCATAGGCGTGTCAATGGATTTAAGTTTTTCAAAATTAAATTTCTTTAAAAGATCACTGCAATATTTTGATTGACTGAGGAAAATTCCATTTTTGCTTTCTTTGATTTGAAATCCCAGGAAGTAAGTCAATTCTCCCATCATGGACATTTCAAATCTGCCTTTCATAGTATTTTCAAAATCTTTACAAAGCTTATCATTTGTTGATCCAAATATTATGTTATCAACATAAATTTGTACCAGCAAAATGTCTTTTCCTTGTCTTTTGATAAAAAGTGTTTTATCTACATTTCCCCTTGAAAAATTTTCTTGTAAAAGGAAATTGCTCAGCTTATCATACCAAGCTCTTGGAGCTTGTTTCAAGCCATAGAGGGCTTTTGTAAGTTTAAACACATGATTTGGAAGCTTAGGATCTTCAAAACCAGGAGTTTGACTTACAAAGACTTCCTCCTGAATGTCTCCATTTAAAAATGCACTTTTAACATCCATTTGAAATAATTTGAAATCCATTATACAAGCATATGCCAATAAAATCCTGATAGCTTCTAGTCTGGCTACTGGGGCATAAGTCTCATCATAGTCTATTCCCTCTTCCTGGTTGTAACCCTTAGCCACTAACCTAGCCTTGTTCCTGGTAATCACACAATTCTCATCCATTTTGTTTCTGAAAACCCACCTAGTTCCTATGACATGCTTACCCTCTGGTCTAGAAACAAGAGTCCACACTTGGTTTCTCTCAAACTGATTGAGCTCTTCTTGCATGGCTACTATCCAGTCAGGGTCCATAAGAGCTTCCTTAATGTTTTTGGATTCTACTTGGGAAACAAAAGCTGTAAGGTTGCAAAACTCTCTAAGGGATTTTCTGGTTGAAACACCTTTTGAAATCTCTCCAATGATGTTATCTATGGGATGGTTTTTGGCAATACAGTCTCATCAGATTAGGTATGATACAAAACAGCACATAATCTCAAATATTAATCAAAAACAATATACCATCTCCCCCTTTTTGTCATTAATACAAAAAGACATAAGACAAAAATACAATAGGAAATTAATAAACAACATTTGTAAGAACAAGACAACAAACAGCAACAATAAAACAGCAAAAACTCTAAACCTAAACAACCAAAAACCTTAGGCATGATCCTCATTATCACCAGCAGGAGGAGGAGAGACCGCTGTATTAACCTCAGCAGGTGTCTTCTCCCCATGAGAATCAGAACCAATTTCATTGTCCTGGTTTGGTTCTGCAGTTGATTGCCTCCCAATCTCTGCAATGTCTTCAAAAGACATCTTGAGACCCAAGTGCTCCTGGATGGCTGAAACATCCTTCTAAACTGATTCCAAGGAAGCTTGAAGCTTTAGAAGAGAAGATTCCACCCTCTCACTGTGTTCAGCTTGAAGTTTCAAGACCTCCATCAGCTTTGCCATGATCTCAGAAGATCCTTCAGCTGGTGTAGGTGCTTGGGCACTTGACTGGGCTTGATCAGCACTTGGTTGTGCATGATCAGCAGTTGTTGGAGTTCTTGTCCAAACATTGTTGATGCGTCTGATCTGCATTTGGTTGACAATGGCTTCACCAAATGTATGAGTAGTTGTGAGTGATTCTTCATTGGCTAGAGACACCTTGAAATGCCTCAGAATCCTCATAACTAGTTGGGGGTAGGGCATGATGTGCTTCCCTTGTGCTGATTCATGCATGTTCAGCAGCACAATCCATGCCCAACTCATTTTCAGTTCTTTGTACAGTCCCCATAGCAAGACAACGTCTAGCCGCTGTACAACAACATGATTTCCGGCCCTAGGTACTAACATTCGTGTTAGCACGTACATGAGCAACCTGTGCTCAACTTTCATCTGTCCAGCTTGAATAGTCCCTTTCTCAACAAAACCTTCCATCATCAATTCCTGTAAAGCAGCATGCTTGTTGATGGAGTTTTCCCAACCTTCGTCTTCTGGAGCATCCTGTGCTCGTCCATCAATGGTGTATCCACAAAAAGGCAAACCAGTTAGCTTAGAAAATTCTTCGAAGGTCATAACAATTCTTTTGCCTTTCACTTCAGCTGCGAACCCGATCTTGGTTAGGATGAAGGTGGAATAGAAAGCTCTCACCAGCCTTGGATAGACATCCAAAGAACAGGTAAGAAGGTTTTCCAAACCATGGAACCTTAAATGGTTTTGAAAAGGGAAACCATTTTGATCCAAGTAGGGAAAATCCAAGGTTCTAGCATCTTGGATTTTTCTTTTGACGAAAGATTCTGGAACAGCCTTGCCTTCAGTAGTCTTCTCTTTTGAAGGCTTAACCTTCTTAGGAGGGGATGAAGGCTTCTTCTTCTTCTTAGTTAACTCCTTCATGGCGTCTCCCAGCAACTTCTCAGATGGAGGAACTTTCCTCTTTTTATTATTATAGTTATTACTATTATTAACCCATTTTATTAGTGTTAAAGATAACAATTAATGTAACGACATGAATTCGGTCCGCGCATTATTTTATATATATATATATATTTTATTTATTTTTGTAAGGTAAATATAGTTATTAATGAGTTAATTCAATTACTACGGAAAACACACAAGACGCACCTAAAGAAATTAGGACACATATTAACACTCATATATAAAAATAAAAATAAAATGTAGTATTGTATCATTATACTATTTAAAATAAGATAAAGAGAAATTGGGGTGTTACACTGATGTCAACATTTGTACATGTACATCTGTCCAACTTAACATAAAGGTAACCCAAAAGAAAGACATATGTGTCCTGAGTGACAACCTAGTCTGATCATTCTATACATAACAAAAAACTATACGCCTTGAGTAATCTCCACGCGCCCCGTGAGATTCTCCTATCGTAGCTCCAATCAAGCCCTCCCATCCACATTCCCATCCGGCGGGTACGAACCGGTACGATTATCCTGACTCTCATATGAGGGCAAAGCCCAGATTTCCACAATAGTTGAAAAGGGTCACCAACCGAAATTAACAGTTAACACATAACATTTAAGCTTTTAAATGCACAAAATAACATTTCAACTTAGCATACACCTTAAAAGGGTTGCTATATGCCAAACATGCATACACAAAGTTGAAAAATGAAGTTTTTAACAAAACAACACTGTTGTATTCGAACACAACATCTTTGTATTCGAATACAAGGCTATTTCAGCATTCAGCAGTAAAACAACATGTATGTATTCGACTACAACAGTCTGTATTCGACTACACAGTAAGTCAGTGGCAAAACAGCATGTCTGTATTTGAATACAACTTGCTGTATTCGAATACACATCAAACAGCAGCAGAAAAACAGCAAAATTCAACATTTTTCAGCTTTTCAAAGGGTTTTGAAATCAATCAACACTTACCCACAACTCCAAACAATCAAACTTAGCAATTATAGCGCAATCACCACGACATCTTGAGTTTTGAAACAATTTTGCAATCAATCACACTTACACACAACTCCAAAACAAAACACTTAGCGATTATAACATAATTACCACGACATCTTAAGTTTCGAAATGGTTTTGCAATCAATCACGCTATCACACAATTCCCAAACATCCACACTTGGCAATTATAACACAATCACCACAACAACTTTAGTTTCAAAATAGTTTTGCAACCAAGCACACTATCACACAATTCCAAAACATAACGCTTAGCAAATAAAACCCAATTACCACCACAACTTAAGTTCAAACACTCAATCATAAACTTGAATCAAACACGACTCGTGTGCCAAACACCCTAATGCAATGCGTATATGCCAAAATGCATGGACTCAAAATTCCAAACCAAAACCCTCCTTGAAGGGCCGTAAATCATAATTGTACCGCCTATCGCAGGCCAAAGTACCAATTACCGAGGTGCCACCTATCACGGGTTTGCACGATTTACTAAAAAGCGTAAACCATAAATGTACTGCCTATCACGGGCCCGTATCATTTACCAAGGTGCCACCTATCACGGGTCTGCACGGTTTACTAAAAGAACGTAAATTGTATATGTACCGCCTATCACAGGCCAAAGTACTCTTTACCAAGGTGCAACCTATCACGGGTCTGCACAATTTACAAAAAACCGTAAATCGTAAATGTACCGCCTATCACGGGCCAAAATACTATTTACCAAGGTGCCACCTATCACGGGTCTGCACAATTTACAAAAACGTAAATCATAAATGTACCGCCTATCACAGGCCAAAGTACTATTTATCAGGGTGCCACCTATCACGGGTCTGCACGATTTACAAAAAGCATGAAAATGCATGAGCGTATACTAACTCCATTTACAACAATCGTTAAGCATATGCAATTATTAAAAGATTCCCCATTTTTAACACTCATTTGACTTAAACGATTTTCATGCCAAACATTAAGCAAACAGACATATTAAGAGATTCCCCATTCTTAATACTCATTTAACTGAAACGATTTTCAAAAACAAACATTAAGTAACCAAGACATTAAGAGATTTCCCATTCTTAACGCTCAATTAACATAAACGATTTTCAAACAACATTAAGTAACTAAGACATTAAGAGATTCCCCATTCTTAACGCCCAGTTAACTTAAACGATTTTCAAAACAACATTAAGTAAACGAGACATTAAGAGATTCCCCATTCTTAATTCTCATTTAGCTTAAACGATTTTCCAAACACACATTAAGTATACAAGAAATTAAGAGATTCCCCATTCTTAATACTCATTTAACTTAATGGTTTTCAAATTCCACACAAAACAAACTCAAACGTACTTTCACATTCAATCCATAAGTCACACCAAATCTTTTTTTCACACAAACCACACAAACACATCTCAAGTTTCATCAGTATTAATTAAGAACACGTCAAAAACAATGAACACAAATCAACACAATCCACCACTCAAACACACAAGTTTCATTTACTCAAAATCATACATAAACGAGTCTAAATTCATTTTCCATGAAGCATTCATCAATATAACCAAAATCTAACTCTAAGATTTTACCCATAAAGCCATAGATACATTTTCCCAAATCAATACTCCAACCCTAACAAAATTCTTTTCCACACAACTACATATAAGTCCCTAAATGCAAACTAAAAGTTTGGAAGGAGCCCTTACCTTTACTTTAGCATTTTCGCTCGATTACGACACCGTGAGTAAGTCCGGTAAAATCTCCGTTCGTAATGTCGCGTCCAAAGTTGGTCCACTAGCACCGTAGAACGGAGGTGAGCAACCTTCCCTTCTATCACTTCTTGAAACAACGCTTAGATCTAGATGAAACGGGGAGATTTGTGTTTGAATCCCTAATACCGTTTTTCTTCGTTTTCGAAACAACGAGGAAGTATGAAGCTGAGAAATCCTTGCTTTCTTACCCACTAATCCTTGGGTTTCTATTCTTGAAGCCAAAGAAAGAAGAAGAAGAAGAAAAAAAGGGAAAAAGAAAGAAGGAAGAAGGGCGAAGGTGGAAAGCGTGAGCTTCCTCTGTTTACGTTCTCTGCTTCTTTTTTTCTAGCTTTCATATATACATATATATTACATACTATATACATGTATATTTATAAATATTAATATATTATAATTAAAACCAAACCAACAAATATCTAACAACTCTTACACCCATCATTTCATTCCCCTTTTAATCTAATTTAATAAAAATATCTACTCTCGTCGCAACTGAATTGTCCGATACAAATTTTAGCAACCCGATATATTTTTAACAAAATTGCCTGGTATTAAATCCTTCGTAACGAAAATAAATTATTTTCCGACAAATGATTTTAATCCAATTTCCAAAAATATATTTTTGGCATTTAACTCACTCAATACCATCAACTGGGCTAACAGCCTAAGAATTCCATACAAAATACCCTAAAATTGTATAATTTAGGATTTAAAATTAAGGTCTTACAATGATTCTTAAATATGGTGCTCTTAATGGAGTAGTCTAAGCTAACGAGGTGAGGAAATAAATATTGTGAATTTGTGAAGTGAAGATTATTTTGTCATCATATAGGTAGGGCCTGACAAGCCTAGTGATTCTGGGGAAGTACAACTGAATGAGTTTGATCGTGGCGGTCTGTTGTCGAGCCTTAAGGCAAGATTGTTAGACCTTGGAGGTATTCCGGCGGGGAATTCCTAGGTGAATTGGAGGTAGCACTCCAAATGTCGGGAGCTACCATGCAACACACGTTTACCTCGACTGTCGCGTATATGTGTCTCGAGTTGAGTTGAGGGGATCAATGAGGATAGGGCCAATTTGAATTGTCCGTCCACCGGGATGGTGGAATAGTATCATGGCCTCTTAACCAAGTACTTCAGAGTTAGAATGGTACCACATTGTGAAGTAGAGTATAAGTTCATGCATAGCATTGCATTTCCTTGTGATTGTTTTGTTGTGATTGATGTGTTTCAAAGTGATTATGATACAGTTCTATTATGATTGTATGCGTGTTCTTCTTACTCATATTATACTATTAACATGCTTTCAAAACTCACCTCCTTCGTTGTTTGTATTTGACTGGCTGGGCCCTGCGTTTGCGAAATCGTAGTTATTACAGGTTAATGAGTCTTGAAGTTCAAGTTTGGGAGGAACCCCGCTCTAATAGGTGATACTGTGAATAAGGATTTTAATTTGTATTTTACTTATTTAATTTGAATCGAATTTTTGTATGAAAACCTTAGAAGTACTAGTAAGTTTTTAGAAATAAATCAAGTAATTGTACTTAAATCAAGTTCATTGAGATTATATTGTTTTATTTGAGTAATAAAATTTGAATTGTTGCATGTGTACTTTGAGAAACGTGATATCCAAAATTAGTTACAAAAGTTTTTATTTTCTTGAAAATATAATTTTATTTATCCGCTGCAAATTTTATAGGAATATGATATAAATTATTATATATATATATATATATATATATATATATATTATTTTGGGATTTAGGGTGTCACTTATATCATATATCAAAATCAAGGATAGATATAAACAAAGCACATAATCATCAAATACACAATTCTACAATAATTCAACATCCTATAAATATTTCTTATTCATATTTTAACCTCACGAAATTATTACTCATTAGTCAATTATTACTCAAAGGAGATCCAACACTTTAAACAAATACATTTCAAAACTAAATATTTTAAATTGATTAAGGGTGAAAGTCGAACTTTAAAACAACTAACTAGTGAGGTATGACATTTGATAACTAAGATTACGTGAATGAGATTAATAAATTGAAACATACAGCTGGTCAATCAAAATTATTACTTCCAACTATTCATATATAACAAGAGTGCAAAAATCATAGTTCGGTAGACAAGAAATAAGCAACAAGTAACTAACATAGTTTTGTCAACAATTAAAATTAACTCAAATCTTAACATGTAATTTCATGGTTTATTTACTCACTTAGGTAGGAATTTAGGATCCATAACACAATCAGAGTAAGCAAATAATAAATAGTTAATTAGTAATCTCGAAAATAGGTATAATAATACAAAAACATATAACCCTTAACACAATTATATAATGGGAAAACATCATAGTGAAAATAATTATTACACAAGAAAACACAATTGACACGACTGACATTCGTAACACAGAATCGACATTCGATCCATTCGGCCTGATTGGACATACCTACTCTGATACCACTAATGTGACACCCTAAATCCCAAAATAATATATATAATAATTTATATCATATTCCTATAAAATTTGCAGCGGATAAATAAAAATATATTTCCTAGAAAATAAAAACTTTATATTTAATTTAGGATATCACGTTTATCAAAAATAAAAATAAAAATAAAAATACTTTAAACTTATTTGATCCATTAATATAGTGCAATCTCGATAAGCTTTATTTAAGTATAGTTACTTGATTTAATTCTAAAAACTTATTAGTACTTCTAAGGTTTTCATACCAAAATTCAATTCAAATTAAATAAGTAAAATACAAATTAAAACCCTTATTCCCAATATCACCTATTAGAGCGGAGTTCCTCCCAAACTTGAACTTCAAGACTCATTAACCTGTAATAACTACGATTTTGCAAACGTAGGGCCCAACCAGTCAAACACAAACAACGATGGAAAATATCACATTCAAAGGTCAAAATCACTCAAGGAATATCTAAGAGAAATTATCACCACAAACGATCCATATTAATAATGTAAAACCCCGTTTTTCAAAGCGAGGGTGTATTTTTTTTTAAAAAAAAGAAATTAAAATAAAGCAGAGCAATAAAAAGGTAATACATTTGGACAAATAATTAAGTCATTAAAATTTACAAGCAGTAGAAAAGTTACTCGAAATATGAATCCAAAATATTTACACATCAAAAAGTGGCACATGTAACTCATCGATAATAACATGTCAACCTGACAATATTAGTATAGGTACAGTCTTCCGTTTTAAAATAAATACAATTCTAAAGAAAGACATATGTTCCCTCTATGTCAACCTAATCTGATCATTCTATACACAAAAACTATACGCCCTGAGTGATCTCCACGCGCCCCGTAAGATCCTCCTAACATAGCTCCAGTCAAGCATTCCCATCCGTAGGGTACGGACCGGTAGGATTGTCCTGGCTCTCATCAGAGGGCAAAGCCCAGATTTCCACAATAGTTGTAAATGGTCACCAACCGAAATTAACAGTGAACAGATAACATTTAAGTTTTTAAATGCACAAAATATCCTCTCAACTAAGCATGCTCTTTAAAAAATCAGATGCGTTTTGTAGAACTATTAAGGATTATTCTATGGATACGCGTCTTAAGACTCTTGTTGACATTGATATTTTAAATATGAAATTTATGAAGAAGAATTTTGTCTTACCAGAATCTCAACAACATATATACATTTTTCACAAGTTTAGATCAAGTTAAGGTCCAAATTCAAGTAGCATTATGTTGAACACCATGCCATTTAATAAGACGATGACATGTACTTTGCAAGGTTTGGTATAAAATATTGTTGAAACACAACAGGTGTATTTAACCACATAAATGACAAACAATTTTAAAAGTCTTAGAGATTTTAAATAGTGGTTTCCCCGTTTTGAACGCTTTAAAGTTTATGCGAGTGATGCAACTACAAATACTACTTTATAATTTTTGGTTCCACTTGTGTCAACTTATGACAACATTACATATATCTTATTAAAATAATTTAATATATCACGTAATGTGTCAAATTAGTTAGATATCATAGAAAATGATGACCTAGAGAAATAGGTAAGGAAGTGTTATGTCAGTTTTGAAAAGCAATTTTTTATCATAATAGGTTGGGAAAAAAAAAACTGTTGCATTTTTAAAATTGAACAAAGGTTCAATGTGCCGTTCGAGGAGCCGCTTAGGTTGGGGCGTTAAAAATTAATTTTGTCAAATATTATGTTTTATGAAGGTGAAATATCTCTTGCACGGAAGTGCGCTACGTTTAATCTTTAATTTATATTATAAAAAATATATATATGTAAGATTCCTTTTTTTATTTTCTTTGTGTTGTTTGTAACCGCACATGCATATTTCATACGATTTTTACCTGATTTTTTTGTAATTAAATTTTTAATGTGTTTTTTTTTTATAATTGTCATGTTAGTTTTTTTAGTTGTACAATAAGTAACTAAATTAATACAAATAATAAAATAATTTACAAATGCATGCTAATTCATTATTATCCTCAAAGAAGGAATAAGAAAAGAAAATGGAAATATTAACAAAAAAAAATGATTTGTTTCAAATTATTAAAGGGATTATAGTTTACAAACACATTTAATCATATATCACCATATCTCTATAAACATATATATATTGGTGCCAACAATTTACGAAAAAATATGAAACCCATACAAAACCATACAGATACTAAATTCGTCTAATGTGTAAGTAAAATATACACCATCAATATTGGAACCGCTACAAGTTTTAGTTGTTGAAATTTTCGGGAAATATCGATAGTCACATGCATGTAACGTATCATTTATTCGTGCAAGCTTCCAAGCATGAATTCACGATGACATTAACTCCACGAGCATCTGTAAATTATTGAAACAACCACCTGTAATTAATTGAATTAAATTTTATAAGGTCAGACTGATATATATAATTATAAAATTAAATAGGGAAAAGTATAAATACCACTTTGGACGTTTATCGACTTGGAACTAACACACGTAGTTGTACAATGGTAAGCAACTTTTGAAGATATCTTACGGCATTTTAATAATTCACAAGCACCAACACAAGCCGCATATAATGGTATTTCTTCAATTAAGTATCTACTTTTTAGAGCACACTTGGCTGAGCAAAGGACAAAACGGATTGAGCGGTGTTTCGGTGGTGATGGAGGTGCAACAAAATCATCCGCTTGTGCAACAACTAACATTATCATTACAAAAATCCAAACAATCTTTTTCATCTCTCTCTTGGCCATAACTCTTCTCTATACAATTCTTGATTTTCTGAAAATATTTGTGAAATTTTATTCGACGGTCACTAAATAGAAAACCTCAATTTATAATCACATAATAGTTAAACATTTAAGTATATTTTAACTCCTTAACAATACTAAACATCTCGTGAGAAAGAGTTTTTGATTTTTTGTGCTATGTCAAACAATTTCTGTGTGCTAACAAAACAATATAAAAATAAAGTCATACTCTATTGTGGAAAATGACACAACATAGTAATTGATATTAAGTTTTCAAAAAAAGAAAATGCATTAAGAGAATCTCAAATTACTTTATCTAATAAAGGTAGGGATCTAAAAAAACTTATTTTGGTTCCACCAATGTAGCCAATGTCATACAATTGAAAAATATCATGTTAAAGAATGTAAATTCATAAAAAAGATTTTTAAAATGATGAATAAAAAAATAAATTTTTTTGAAACATATGGTTATGCGTAAAAATTGTCCTTAATAATCTAGAGTTTAAATAAGAGGTAAGTTTTGTTACAACTGAGATTTTAACTTTAGTATTGTCGACCGATTCAACCATCCCTGAACCATATTTACTATTTGAGCTCAATGACTTAGTTAACAAAAGACTATGCATTATAAAATAGAGAGTCACCATTTATATTTTCATTAATGTAAAATTGAATTATAAATTCTAATAAACTACAGTAGAGACCTCGAGTATCACTGCGACAAATTTTACAAGGGATGATAAAATAATACGGTTGATAAATTATAGACATACAATCCTGAAGAGAAGGAAGTGAATGAGAAAATTATTTTCTCGTACGATTTTTGCGTGACAACTGATAACCATGATTTAAAATCGGATGCGTTTTGTAGAACTATTTGTGACACCCTAAACTCAAATTGAAATAAAAAGTAAAATGTACTAGTTTTGAAAGACATTCGTAGCGGTTCCAAATTTTAGTGTAAAAAATTTTCATTTAAACTATAAAGTTTAGGACGTCATATTCACACTTATACTAAATGCTTGCAATCTTAATTTTCAATTTAAAATCCTTTATTGTCGAATATAGTTGAGGCTTATTAAATAAATTTTTTTTAATATAAAATCACGTTCTAAACTTAAAGACAATTAATTTCTACATTCAAATAAAAGATGAAAATAACACAATTGATCGATTGAATTTACAAAAATCTAAATTAATTCACAACTCAACAGAATACGATAGATTACTCCCACCCAGTATCACCTATCAGAGCGTGGATCATCAACCAATAACCTGAAATGACTGCGTTCTCGCAAGCGCCAAACACAAGCAACGAGGGGTGAGCTTCGAAAACATGTAATAGTATAAAATAATTGAAGAGAACTCGTAAAATATATTAAACACCATTTTCATTTCGAATCACAATCAACAAGAATAATCAAAATAAAATATTGATACAATCCATAACATCAAGTAAACACACAAATCATGTAATGTTGTGCATGCTCTTATACTCTAGACTCCTCTTTCTTTGGTACCATTCTAACTCTGAAGTACTTGGTTGGGAGGCTTGATACTATGCCACCACACAAGTGGACGGACAATTCAATTTGGTCGTGTCCTCATAGATCCCCTCAACTCAACCCAAGACACATATACGCGACAATCGAAGTAAAAGTGTGTTGCATGGTAGCTCCCGACATTTGGAGTGCTACCTCCAAGTCACCTAGGAGTTCCCCACCCGAATACCTCCAAGGTCTAACAATCTTGCCCTAAGGCTCAACAGCAGACCGCCACGATCAGGCTCATTCAGTTGTACTTCCCCAAAATCATTAGGCTTGTCAGGCCCTACCTATACGATGACCAAATAATCCCCACTTCAAAAATTATCAACATCTATGTTCTCCCCTCGTTGGCCTAGGTTACTCACTCCATTAAGAGAACCATCATTGGCACGGGTTGAATTCATCACAATTCAATATGCATTTTGTGATATTCATCAAAGTGGTAACATCATAATTCAACAAGTAATCATCAATGCATATTTTCATAGTCATATATCACAGTCAAAATTTATCACCATAATACACAAACTCCAACAGTAGATAATTTTCACTCACATATAATAATACTAAATCATTCACACACACTACTTCAATTGAAATTGAATTAATAACAATTCATCGCATCTTATATCATATAACAATATCCAGGTAGATATAAACAAAACATAGAATACATCAAATATACAATTCTACAATAATTCAACTACCACACAATCTTCAAAATTTAAATCAAACAACACCCTATAAAAGTTTCTAACTCGTATTTTAATCTCACCAAATCCAAGTTTTCTTATTAGTCAATTATTACTCAAAGGACTTCAGCCTTACGCAGCGAGTCCCGAATGAATTATGGGAAATCTAGTTTTCCCCTTCATCTCACTTAATTTACAGTCATGAATTCGAACTCTCTCTCACCCCGTACCTGAATTTGACGCTTTCATAAGATATAAGGACCATAATGATTTTCAGCAACCAGAGATGTTGACAATACGCAACGAACAACTCCAAAAGCATCGACGAGTTTACAGAGTTAATGAAACATGGCTGATAATTTACGCGGACTATAAAAATAAATGTTACATAATTAATAAAAATATTAAGAGAATAAACATATTCGAAACGAAGTGAAACAAGTTATCAGAAAAAGGCCTCACCGAAGTGTTGGAGTACCGACAGGGTCCGACTGCAACTTCCCCGCAATAGACAAACGAGTAGTGCTTCTTGAAGGTTTCGACGAGGGGAATTCAAAAACGATATCAGTTTTTCAAGATGATGAACGCATTGTCCGGAATTCAAGAAAACAGCCGCGACAATGGCGGAAACCCATTTTTTAAAATATAACGGTTGGCGATTTCGAGCATAGGTAATGAAAGAGGGTGTTTCGTGGAGTCCATATATGGTCTCGGTTTTGCTTGGTGATAATCGTGATGGCCGAAATCTTGGTCAAAAGTTGGAGGCGTGATTTTTGACAAATAGGAATATGACGTTTCAATTTGCGATTCAAGTTGAGAATGGAAGAGGAGATCGCAATGATCACGAATGTGGTCTCAGTTTTCTAAGACAACCATTGTAACGATTGTGGTCGAGGAGAGAAGAAGGAAGAGAAAATGGTTGGCGGCGGTGTATACGAAGAAGAAGGAAGAGGGTCTCGTGTTATTATTTTTCTTCCTTTATTATTATTATTATTATTATTATTATTATTCAATTAATTAATTAAATTTTACTCTTGCATAGAGGCCTAATCCATAAAACAAATCTTTCTCATCTTTAAACACAATTTAATTTCTAAAATATTACTAATATTTCAAACCTAATATTTTATAAAATAAAGTAATTAATATATATATATTTTTTTTAAAATATTAATAATTAAGATTCTCATATTTAAGATAATCACTATAATTATACTTATATTTTTCAAATACTTACTTTAAAATACTATCATTATTAGTGTATATTTGTAATTATAAAATAAATAAATATAAAATCAAATTATTTATCTACAGTAATATTTAATTAAAAATAATAATTTATTATAAAATTTGAGGTGTTACAATTCTCCCCTTGTTAAATAAATTTCGTCCTCGAAATTTGTGGTGAACAATAGACAACTAATACCTAATTAAGCACCCTCAAAGAATTCACTAGTTACCTAAGCACTATATGTCAAGAATCAAATGGATTCGCATGATAGTCTAACATAATAATGAATCATTTAAACACATATAACATCTAACATATTACTCGTAAAAAGAAAAAAATTACCATAATTACTCACTATAATTTATAAAGGAAATAGAACATGAAGAATTTACGAATAACAATTTACTACCTTAAGTTGAATTAATGAAGAAAAATAATTAAATCTAAACAAATTATAAAGTTCAATTGACTTTTCAAATAATGCTCAATTGGTCTTACGCTTCTAAAAAAAAACGTTTAAATCCTAACAACAGTTACTCTACATATTTAATACGAGTTAGACTTATAGAGAAATAGTTAAAAAATTCACACCTTTAAGAATTACAAAGTGAAATGCATAACAACTCAATAACATGCAGTCACTTTAAAACAAGAACAAATGTACAAAACCATATTTGGGAGACATAAATTATTTTTCACGTATTCCTAACGCATTTTTTTTTTCTTTTTAACTAATCAACATTTATAGTGTATACTATTTGTAAGTTATAATTAAAATAATTCAGAACAACATACATTATAACCAAATAAACATAAGCAATAAAAAGTCAATGATAAGCATATTGCCTCACGAGAACATACACATAAACATTGAAATAACTCTAATAATATAACGGTGGATATTTTGTCTAATCAATCAAAATAAAATCAACAAGTATTCATAATAATAATAATGAGTTATTCTCGCCTATTAGTACTGACAATGGGTCGTCGGGTTGATCAATCCCTTCTACTCATGTAGTCAAGTACTCAAGGTAAGAATAACTAAAAATATTAGGTCCAAACGTAGATGATTAAAAGACTTTTAACATGGTCGTAGTGTGGGAAGACGTCATCACGTCTCCCACCTCTCAACACAGTTAAACTCCTTTTAACTTCACAAGTTTTTTTTTTCCAAAAAAAAATTAATAACTAGTACATAGACAAAAATACTTATAATAAACATACAATTCAACAATTAAAACTTATTGATGTTTAGTCATATTCCTCAAACAATGAAAATAATACTTTGCACTCAACTCAACAGCTAAAATATAAGGCAATAATTTAAAAATAGCATCAATAAGAACTCAATCGCAGTTTACGTGAATTATAATTATTCCTTTGCCAAAATAGCTAGCAGTCATGTTCATTTCATTTAGAAAACCAATTCCGTATAATCCATAATTCAATTTTTTTTTTACTCAATTAAGTAGTCAAAATAATATTTCAAGTAAGTAAAGGATAGTCAAATCAACTAGTGATGAAGAACTTAATTGCCTAATACAATCAGTAACAACGATAGAATTGACATTTAAATTAAACTTAATCAACAATCAGACAAAAGAAATATTAAATTATCTCACTTTTAAACACTCCTAACAACTCTAAACTCTATACATACATTCCCTTCAAAACCATCTAGAACACCTAAACCAGAAGAAATTTTATATTCACAAAATTAAAATACAAGTTAGAGCTCAACCACAAGAGAGCAATATAACGAGAAACAAAAACAAGTTTTTCCTATATCAAAAGCCAAATATAAATATGCAATACATCATCCCTTTCAAAACCAGTAGAATGAATTTTAAAAACAAAATACTCTAGTTTTGTAAGAATCTTATTTAAATGAATTAGGTCGCCAGAGAGAAAGTTATGCTTGCTTAATGTAAGTCATACATACACACTATATATGCAGGCCTTTGTCTGGTTTGTAAAATTTTCAAGAATAACTCTATAAATTTATTCAAAATACTCCTATTTGCTAAGAAGTCTCCAACTGAAAAACTCACTTACCCTGCAGGTTACCAACATCACTTATTCTTACCAACATCACATATTATGTTTGATGTAGTGCTTCCACATGAATTCTACAACAGTTCTATATCTTAGTAAATGCTAATCAATAAATAACCCTTCAACATGAAATATACAAGTTATAATGTTAAATCAGATTGGTTGATCTGAGTAGTACAAGTGTTTGTTGGCTAACTCATTAAGTTAGTGGTATAAAGGAAAAAGGCAAGTATACTTTCTTCTCTGGTAAAAAGTCATGAAGTCAACAATCACCTAGACAAAGATTTGCTTTTGACATCGCATGCAAATTTAAGTTTCTTCAAAGACAATAAATAGCACACTTCAGTACTTCACTTCAATACCCATGTAACCCATCATTATATATTAATAAGCCCGTGATATGATCAACCCATATAAACAATAATGATTAGTGTATATCCTCATGGTCAAGGGGGAAATGTTACTGCCAAAAACTAGCGAAAGTGGGATTGTTAATTGTTATAAGATAAAATCTAGAAAATCTATAGCAAACATCAGTGGACATTTTTTTTCACATATAATATATACACACACATAGCAGAAAATATCAATAATTTTGTTCCCAGGACTATCTCAAAAGAGGACCAATTTTCAAAAGTTTATTTTTTTGTTTCACAACATTTTTGTACATTCCCATAGTTAAAAAAATAAGATTGTCTAACCAGAACGTAAATAATCATTTCTTAATTTGCACGCAACACTTGAGAAAATCTTTATTACCATATCTATTATCACGATATGATGAAAGTGCCTCATTAAGAACAATTCAGCATCTTTCAACAGATTGTGAAAGGGTCAGCTATTAAGGGTAAACCGACAAGCTTTTTAGTCTTGAGTGGTCTTTATACATTTGGTCTAACAAAAAAAAGCAGCATAAATAATCAAACAACTACTATAAAAATCTTACCCAATTTAGATATGAAACCGGCTACCAAAATACACGGATAACCCAACTATAAAAACTACTGATACAAAATTAAGATTAAGCCTTTCTACAACAACCCATATCTTAATCAACAACCAACCCAATTTTCAGTTACTCAGCAAAGCTCAAACATTTTCAAACTAACTATCAGTGAGCAGTAAGAGGAAATAAAATACGAAGAAAAAAATAACAAATAACAAGAAACAAAAAGGAAACAACAAAACTGACTAACATTATATAATGGATAACAGCTAACACTCATTGGTATGAAAAACAATTCATAACTTTTGCACAAACATTTAGTTACTAAGAAATTTCCAACCTTGTGAGTCTCTCTTCCACTTTTTCATACACCTTAATTTCAGTTTTTCTCTCTTCTCACACATTTGTGATTCATGTCTACTAAATAACAAAAATTTCGAAACTAAGACATATGATAAATTGCTGTTGTCATATTTTAATATTAAAATGAATAATAACATAAAATTTAATTTAAATTATAGGATTGAAAAACAATTGCAAACAAACAAGAAGGTCTGAAACACGCTGTTAACCAAAGCATTTATCAATTATTCATTCAAGCAAGAAAACACATAAAAAAAATAATTCTTCAATATGACAGAAGTTTTAGCTAATATCATGTATTTGTGCCTGGGAGATGTTTTAATGAATACATGTATATCCAAACTCCTCAAAGAGTTAAAACAGGGAATGAGAAGTGGTGATGTTGGAATATAGTAATATTTTTATATGAGTTAAACCCCAAGACATTCTGTCTCCATTCTATAATTACAAATAATAATTTTGCATGTGGTGGAAATAGGAATAAAAATATAAAAATGCAAGCCACTATAACATTAACAACACAGATCATTCATGAGTGCAAATTCAAACTATTTATTTGATACAGGGGAACAAGACTGCAAGGTCACCAATCTTGGTGGACAACAGACTCAATAACATTGGAAAAGGCACACGAATTCACTGGCATGCAATTTAAACAAAAACTAAAACACACAGCAAAATCAAGAACGAAAAGGGATAACAAGAAGCAAAAGAAACCACAAGAAGTAAGGAATCTTTGTAGTTCACAAAATTTGAAATATATAAGGTAAAAGCACACAATCTTTAAATATAAACATAAAATTTCCATATAATACTACATAAACATACTCATCTTTATCTCAATCTACTACAAACAAGTTATTCAATTTTCTCTTTGATATATGCACGTTACGAAATCGTTTCAAGTCAAAGAGTTCTTAGAAATTTCAAATTTTTAGTGTCTAAATACTTCACATGAAAAATACTATGGTGGACCACCTTTGTGGACATGTGTTTAAAATTCACTTGAACCATTAATGATGATGGCAAGTATAATTATAGATTTCTTCCCAAATTTTACGGCCTAGGCAAGAAAAGTGAGTATGTCCTTCAAAACTTAATTAACATTAATCAAGTCAACATCTTAGCCGTTAAATCATACTTCCAAAGAGTGTAATTCATCATCATTAGAGTTTCAAATGACTTTTAAGCAGTGGTTCACGATAGTAAAATTTCCCTACTAGACATATATATCTAACAAGCCTTACAAAACAAAATAATAATAACAAAAGAAAATCCCAAATTATCACAAGCATAAATAAACATAACTAAGAACAAGAATCAATAGTGGATTATCAAAATATTATAATGATAATAATAGTACAAAAGGATAACATGAATCATCTGGATAACACAATAAAAATGTAAATAACAACTAACTATCCACACATAATCAAATCACAGAGTTATCAGAAACAAATTTAAACATGTATGAACATGCAAAAATAAACTCTTTTATAAATTAGCATGTCTTTAAATTACATTGCAATCTATAAACTAGCTATTTTTATACTGCAATATTTAAACTAACTATTTTCAACTACAAATGCACATAATTAATTTGAAACACAACACGGCAATTCTAACATAAATATTTCACTTTAACATGACAAAACTCGGTGGTGCTTGTACAACAAAAAAATTGTATGACAATCTATAAAGGGAGCTCGATCCATAAGGAGGAAAAAATATGCTCTTCTAATAGACACACATTATGGCATTACTTAATTAAAACTCAGGATGATAAAACTATACAATGAATCCCACAAGGCTCAAAAAACAAAATATAGATGGTTGAATATATAATAATTTAAACATAAACTGTTAAAATAAAATAAGATAGATTAACAATCACAATAACAAGGGAAAAGCCATACATTCAAGTATCATCATCAATTTAACCTTCAACAGAACAATGTCATATTATTTGCCCAATGCAAAATACCCAAAACAATAGACGTATGAGATTCTTTCACAACCAATATGAGGCTACTAACAGGAAAAGAAACGGGATTGTATAAAAATTAACAGCCCATAAATTGCTAAAACATTGGTTGAATTTTACTGCCTTCATCTTTCTATGCGAATAACAGATCTTTAAAGACTTGTCAATTGTGATTGGTATTTTATTATTAGACATATGATAGACATCTTTCTATCTAATTATGCCTAAGCTTCACTTATGATACTACATGCCATTTAATGTAAACTAGCAGAAGTATAAGCCAGAAGCTATTCATGATTTCAAATGAATGAAATTCTCACAAAATAACAGAACAATGTTAGTAACATACATAACAACTATTTTTATACAAACGCAAAACAAGTTAGAATTTTTGTATGTCAATGGTTTGTATAGTTATCTTAACCCTTTTAAGTTTGATTAAGTTTCACTAATGCAAATTGGAAACATGTCAAGATGATATAATGTACAATCCAATGAAAGTCACACCACTTAGCACGTATTCAAGTTAATTTCAAAATATTATCACATAACATACAACACAAGCTCAATAAACACCTAATGAACAACAGTAAAAAAAATTAAAACAATTGACAAGGACACAAAAACTCAATAGACACATCACCCACACGGTCTGATTGGACAGACCTGCTCTGATACCACTAATGTGACAGCCTAAACTCAAATTGAAATAGAAAGTAAAATGTAATAGTTTTGAAAGACATTCGTAGCGGTTCCAAAATTTAGTGTAAAAATTTTCATTTAAACTATAAAGTTTAGGACGTCATATTCACACTTATACTAAATGCTAGCAATCTTAATTTTCAATTTAAAATCCTTTATTGTCGAATATAGTTGAGGCTTATTAAATAAAATTTTTTTAACATAAAAACACGTTCTAAACTTAAAGACAATTAATTTCTACATTCAAATAAAAGATGAAAATAACACAATTGGTCGATTGAATTTACAAAAATCTAAATTAATTCACAACTCAACAGAATACGATAGATTACTCCCACCCAATATCACCTATCAGAGCGTGGATCATCAACCAATAACCTGAAATGACTGCGTTCTCGCAAGCGCCAAACACAAGCAACGAGGGGTGAGCTTTGAAAACATGTAATAGTATAAAATAATTGAAGAGAACTTGTAAAATATATTAAACACCATTTTCATTTCGAATCACAATCAACAAGAATAATCAAGGTAAAATATTGATACAATCCATAACATCAAGTAAACACACAAATCAAGTAATGTTGTGCATGCTCTTATACTCTAGACTCCTCTTTCTTTGGTACCATTCTAACTCTGAAGTACTTGGTTGAGAGGCTTGATACTATGCCACCACACAAGTGGACGGACAATTCAATTTGGCCGTGTCCTCATAGATCCCCTCAACTCAACCCGAGACACATATACGCGACATTCGAGGTAAAAGTGTGTTGCATGGTAGCTCCCGACATTTGGAGTGCTACCTCCAAGTCACCTAGGAGTTCCCCACCCGAATACCTCCAAGGTCTAACAATCTTGCCCTAAGGCTCAACAGCAGACCGCCACGATCAAGCTCATTCAGTTGTACTTCCCCTGAATCACTAGGCTTGTCAGGCCCTACCTATATGATGACCAAATAATCCCCACTTCAAAAATTATCAACATCTATGTTCTCCCCTCGTTGGCCTAGGTTACTCACTCCATTAAGAGAACCATCATTGGCACGAGTTGAATTCATCACAATTCAATATGCATTTTGTGATATTCACCAAAGTGGTAACATCATAATTCAACAAGTAATCATCAATGCATATTTTCATAGTCATATATCACAGTCAAAATTTATCACCATAATACACAAACTCCAACAATAGATAATTTTCACTCACATATAATAATACTAAATCATTCACACACACTACTTCAATTGAAATTGAATTAATAACAATTCATCGCATCTTATATCATATAACAATATCCAGGTAGATAAAAACAAAACATAGAATACATCAAATATACAATTCTACAATAATTCAACTACCACACAATCTTCAAAATTTAAATCAAACAACACCCTATAAAAGTTTCTAACTCGTATTTTAATCTCACCAAATTCAAGTTTTTTTATTAGTCAATTATTACTCAAAGGACTTCAGCCTTACGCAGCGAGTCCTGAATGAATTATGGGAAATCTAGTTTTTCCGTTCATCTCACTTAATTTATACTCATGAATTCGAACTCTCTCTCACCCCGTACCTGAATTTGACGCTTTCATAAGATATCAGGACAATAATGATTTTCAGCAACCAGAGATGTTGACAACACGCAACGAACAACTCCAAAAGCATCGACGAGTTTACAGAGTCAATGAAACATGGCTGATAATTTACGCGGACTATAAAAATAAATGTTACATAATTAATAAAAATATTAAGAGAATAAACATATTCGAAACGAAGTGAAACAAGTTATCAGAAAAAGGCCTCACCGACGTGTTGGAGTACCGACAGGGTCCGACTTCAACTTCCCCGCAATAGACAAACGATTAGTGCTTCTTGAAGGTTTCGACGAGGGGAATTCAAAAACAATATCAGTTTTTCAAGATGATGAACGCGTTGTCCGGAATTCAAGAAAACAGCCGCGACAATGGCGGAAACCCATTTTTTAAAATATAACGGTTGGCGATTTCGAGCATAGGTAATGAAAGAGGGTGTTTCGTGGAGTCCATATATGGTCTCGGTTTTGCTTGGTGATAATCGTGATGGCCGAAATCTTGGTCAAAAGTTGGAGGCGTGATTTTTGACAAATAGGAATATGACGTTTCAATTTGCGATTCAAGTTGAGAATGGAAGAGGAGATCGCAATGATCACGAATGTGGTCTCAGTTTTCTAAGACAACCATTGTAACGATTGTGGTCGAGGAGAGAAGAAGGAAGAGAAAATGGTTGGCGGCGGTGTATACGAAGAAGAAGGAAGAGGGTCTCGTGTTATTATTTTTCTTCCTTTATTATTATTATTATTATTATTATTATTCAATTAATTAATTAAATTTTACTCTTGCATAGAGGCCTAATCCATAAAACAAATCTTTCTCATCTTTAAACACAATTTAATTTCTAATATATTACTAATATTTCAAATCTAATATTTTATAAAATAAAGTAATTAATATATATATTTTTTTAAAATATTAATAATTAAGATTCTCATATTTAAGATAATCACTATAATTATACTTATATTCTTCAAATACTCACTTTAAAATACTATCATTATTAGTGTATATTTGTAATTATAAAATAAATAAATATAAAATCAAATTATTTATCTACAGTAATATTTAATTAAAAATAATAATTTATTACAAAATTTGGGGTGTTACATTATTAAGGACTAATCTATGGATACGCGTCTTAAGACTCTTGTTGACATTTATATTTTAAATATGAAATTTATAAAGAAGAATTTTGTCTTTGAAGAATATATTACCAGAATCTCAACAACATATATACATTTTTCACAAGTTTAGATCAAGTTAAGGACCAAATTCAAGTAGCATTATGTTGAACACCATGCAATTTAATAAGACGATGACATGTACTTTGCAAGGTTTGGTATAAAATATTGTCGAAACACAACGGGTGTATTTAACCACATAAATGACAAACAACTTTAAAAGTCTTAAAGATTTTAAATAGTGGTTTCCCTGTTTTGAACGCTTTAAAGTTTATGCAAGTGATGCAACTACAAATACTACTTTATAATTTTTGGTTCCACTTGTGTCAACTTATGACAACATTACATATATCTTATTAAAATAATTTAATATATCACGTAATGTGTAATATTAGTTAGAGATCATAGAAATTGATGACCTAGAGAAATAGGTAAGAAAGTGTTATGTCAGTTTTGAAAAGCAATTTTTTATCATAATAGGTTGGGAAAAAAAAAACTGTTGCATTTTTAAAATTGAACAAAGGTTCAATGTGCCGTTCGAGGAGCCGCTTAGGTTGGGGCGTTAAAAATTAATTTTGTCAAATATTATGTTTTATGAAGGTGAAATATCTCTTGCACGGAAGTGCGCTACGTTTAATCTTTAATTTATATTATAAAAAATATATATATGTAACATTCCTTTTTTTTATTTTCTTTGTGTTGTTTGTAACCGCTCATGCATATTTCCTACGATTTTTACTTGATTTTTTTGTTATTAAATTTTTAATGTGTTTTTTTGATAATTGTCATGTTAGTTTTTTCAGTTGTACAATAAGTAACTAAATTAATACAAATAATAAAATAATTTACAAATGCATGCTAATTCATTATTATCCTCAAAGAAGGAATAAGAAAAGAAAATGGAAATATTAACAAAAAAAAATGATTTGTTTCAAATTATTAAAGTGAATATAGTTTACAAATACATTTAATCATATATCACCATATCTCTATAAACATATATATATTGGTGCCAACAATTTATGAAAAAATATGACACCCATACAAAACCATACAGATACTAAATTCGTCAAATGTGTAAGTAAAGTATACACCATCAATATTGGAACCGCTATATGTTTTAGTTGTTGAAATTTTTGGGAAATATCGACGGTCACATGCATGTAACGTATCATTTATTCGTGCAAGCTTCCAAACATGAATTCACGATGACATTAACTCCACGAGCATCTGTAAATTATTGAAACAACCACCGATAATTAATTGAATTAAATTTTATAAGGTCAGACTGATATATACAATTATAAAATTAAATAGGGAAAAGTATAAATACCACTTTGGACGTTTATCGACTTGGAACTAACACACGTAGTTGTACAATCGTAAGCAACTTTTGAAGATATCTTACGGCATTTTAATAATTCACCAGCACCAACACAAGCCGCATATAATGGTATTTCTTCAATTAAGTATCTACATTTTAGAGCACGCTTGGCTGAACAACGGACAAAACGGATTGAGCTGTGTTTCGGTGGTGATGGAGGTGCAACAAAATCATCCGCTTGTGCAACAACTAACATTATCATTACAAAAATCCAAACAATCTTTTTCATCTCTCTCTTGGCCATAACTCTTCTCTATACAATTGGTGATTTTCTGAAAATATTTGAGAAATTTTATTTGACGGTCATTGAATAGAAAACCTCAATTTATAATCACATAATAGTTAAACATTTAAGTATATTTTAACTCCTTAACAAAACTAAACATCAC
The DNA here is from genome assembly GCA_037974875.1 of Cicer bijugum. Lineage (NCBI taxonomy): Eukaryota > Viridiplantae > Streptophyta > Magnoliopsida > Fabales > Fabaceae > Cicer > Cicer bijugum. The sequence continues at coordinate 403,042 of JBBPBT010000215.1, forward strand.
GTGAGAAAGAGTTTTTGACTTTTTGTGCTATGTCAAACAATTTCTGTGTGCTAACAAAACTATATAAAAATAAAGTCATACTCTATTGTGGAAAATGACACAACATAGTAATTGATATTAAGTTTTCAAAAAAAGAAAATGCATTAATAGAATCTCAAATTACTTTATCTAATAAAGGTAGGGATCTAAAAAAACTTATTTTGGTTCCATCAATGTAGCCAACGTCAAACAATTGAAAAATATCATGTTAAAGAATGTAAATTCATAAAAAAGATTTTAAAAATGATGAATAAAAAAATAGATTTTTTTGAAACATATGGTTATGCGTAAAAATTGTCCTTAATAATCTAGAGTTTAAATAAGAGGTAAGTTTTGTTACAACTGAGATTTTAACTTTAGTATTGTCGACCGATTCAACCATCCCTGAACCATATTTACTATTTGAGCTCAATGGCTTAGTTAACAAAAGACTATACATTATAAAAATAGAGAGTCACCATTTATATTTTCATTAATGTAAAATTGAATTATAAATTCTAATAAACTAGAGTAGAGACCTCGAGTATCACTGCGACAAATTTTACAAGGGATGATAATATAATACGGTTGATAAATTAAAGACATACAATCCTGAAGAGAAGGAAGTGAATGAGAAAATTATTTTCTCGTACGATTTTTGCGTGACAACTGATAACCATGATTTAAAATCGGATGCGTTTTGTAGAACTATTAAGGACTAATCTATGGATACGCGTCTTAAGACTCTTGTTGACATTTATATTTTAAATATGAAATTTATAAAGAAGAATTTTGTCTTTGAAGAATATATTACAAGAATCTCAACAACATATATACATTTTTCACAAGTTTAGATCAAGTTAAGGACCAAATTCAAGTAGCATTATGTTGAACACCATGCAATTTAATAAGACGGTGACTTGTACTTTGCAAGGTTTGGTATAAAATATTGTCGAAACACAACGGGTGTATTTAACCACATAAATGACAAACAATTTTAAAAGTCTTAAAGATTTTAAATAGTGGTTTCCCTGTTTTGAACGCTTTAAAGTTTATGCGAGTGATGCAACTACAAATACTACTTTATAATTTTTGGTTCCACTTGTGTCAACTTATGACAACATTACATATATCTTATTAAAATAATTTAATATATCACGTAATGTGTCATATTAGTTAGAGATCATAGAAAATGATGACCTAGAGAAATAGGTAAGAAAGTGTTATGTCAGTTTTGAAAAGCAATTTTTTATCATAATAGGTTGGGAAAAAAAAACTGTTGCATTTTTAAAATTGAACAAAGGTTCAATGTGCCGTTCGAGGAGCCGCTTAGGTTGGGGCGTTAAAAATAAATTTTGTCAAATATTATGTTTTATGAAGGTGAAATATCTCTTGCACGGAAGTGCGCTACGTTTAATCTTTAATTTATATTATAAAAAATATATATATGTAACATTCCTTTTTTTATTTTCTTTGTGTTGTTTGTAACCGCTCATGCATATTTCATACGATTTTTACCTGATTTTTTTGTTATTAAATTTTTAATGTGTTTTTTTGATAATTGTCATGTTAGTTTTTTCAGTTGTACAATAAGTAACTAAATTAATGCAAATAATAAAATAATTTACAAATGCATGCTAATTCATTATTATCCTCAAAGAAGGAATAAGAAAAGAAAATGGAAATATTAACAAAAAAAACAAATGATTTGTTTCAAATTATTAAAGTGAATATAGTTTACAAATACATTTAATCATATATCACCATATCTCTATAAACATATATATATTGGTGCCAACAATTTATGAAAAAATATGACACCCATACAAAACCATACAGATACTAAATTCGTCAAATGTGTAAGTAAAGTATACACCATCAATATTGGAACCGCTATATGTTTTAGTTGTTGAAATTTTCGGGAAATATCGACGGTCACATGCATGTAACGTATCATTTATTCGTGCAAGCTTCCAAACATGAATTCACGATGACATTAACTCCACGAGCATCTGTAAATTATTGAAACAACCAACGATAATTAATTGAATTAAATTTTATAAGGTCAGACTGATATATACAATTATAAAATTAAATAGGGAAAAGTATAAATACCACTTTGGACGTTTATCGACTTGGAACTAACACACGTAGTTGTACAATCGTAAGCAACTTTTGAAGATATCTTTCGGCATTTTAATAATTCACAAGCACCAACACAAGCCGCATATAATGGTATTTCTTCAATTAAGTATCTACATTTTAGAGCACACCTTGCTGAACAAAGGACAAAACGGATTGAGCGGTGTTTCGGTGGTGATGGAGGTGCAACAAAATCATCCGCTTGTGCAACAACTAGCATTATCATTACAAAAATCCAAACAATCTTTTTCATCTCTCTCTTGGCCATAACTCTTCTCTATACTATTCTTGATTTTTTGAAAATATTTGTGAAATTTTATTTGACGGTCATTGAATAGAAAACCTCAATTTATAATCACATAATATTTAAACATTTAAGTATATTTTAACTCCTTAACAAAACTAAACATCACGTGAGAAAGAGTTTTTGACTTTTTGTGCTATGTCAAACAATTTCTGTGTGCTAACAAAACAATATAAAAAGAAAGTCATACTCTATTGTGGAAAATGACACAACATAGTAATTGATATTAAGTTTTCAAAAAAAGAAAATGCATTAAGAGAATCTCAAATTACTTTATCTAATAAAGGTAGGGATCTAAAAAAACTTATTTTGGTTCCATCAATGTAGCCAACGTCAAACAGTTGAAAAATATCATGTTAAAGAATGTAAATTCATAAAAAAGATTTTAAAAATGATGAATAAAAAAATAGATTTTTTTGAAACATATGGTTATGCGTAAAAATTGTCCTTAATAATCTAGAGTTTAAATAAGAGGTAAGTTTTTGTTACAACTGAGATTTTAACTTTAGTATTGTCGACCGATTCAACCATCCCTGAACCATATTTACTATTTGAGCTCAATGGCTTAGTTAACAAAAGACTATACATTATAAAAATAGAGAGTCACCATTTATATTTTCATTAATGTAAAATTGAATTATAAATTCTAATAAACTAGAGTAGAGACCTCGAGTATCACTGCGACAAATTTTACAAGGGATGATAATATAATACGGTTGATAAATTAAAGACATACAATCCTGAAGAGAAGGAAGTGAATGAGAAAATTATTTTCTCGTACGATTTTTGCGTGACAACTGATAACCATGATTTAAAATCGGATGCGTTTTGTGGAACTATTAAGGACTAATCTATGGATACGCGTCTTAAGACTCTCGTTGACATTTATATTTTAAATATGAAATTGGTAAAGAAGAATTTTATCTTTGAAGAATATATTACCAGAATCTCAACAACATATATACATTTTTCACAAGTTTAGATCAAGTTAAGGACCAAATTCAAGTAGCATTATGTTGAACACCATGCAATTTAATAAGACGATGACATGTACTTTGCAAGGTTTGGTATAAAATATTGTCGAAACACAACGGGTGTATTTAACCACATAAATGACAAACAATTTTAAAAGTCTTAAAGATTTTAAATAGTGGTTTCCCTGTTTTGAACGCTTTAAAGTTTATGCGAGTGATGCAACTACAAATACTACTTTATAATTTTTGGTTCCACTTGTGTCAACTTATGACAACATTACGTATATCTTATTAAAATAATTTAATATATCACGTAATGTGTCATATTAGTTAGAGATCATAGAAAATGATGACCTAGAGAAATAGGTAAGAAAGTGTTATGTCAGTTTTGAAAAGCAATTTTTTATCATAA
>JBBPBT010000215.1:413931-449279 GCA_037974875.1 Cicer bijugum
TTGATAAATTAAAGACATACAATCCTGAAGAGAAGGAAGTGAATGAGAAAATTATTTTCTCGATCGATTTTTGCGTGACAACTGATAACCATGATTTAAAATAGGATGCGTTGTGTAGAACTATTAAGGGCTAATCTATGGATACGCATCTTAAGACTCTTGTTGACGTATATATTTTAAATATTAAATTTATAAAGAAGAGTTTTGTCTTTGAAGAATATATTACGAGAATCTCAACAACATATATACATTTTTCACAAGTTTAGATCAAGTTAAGGTCCAAATTCAAGTAGCATTATGTTGAACACCCTGCAATTTAATAAGACGATGACATGTACTTTGCAAGGTTTGGTATGAAATATTGTCGAAACACAACGGGTATATTTAACCACATAAATGACAAACAATTTTAAAAGTCTTAAAGATTTTAAATAGTGGTTTCCCTGTTTTGAACGCATTAAAGTTTATGCGAGTGATGCAACTACAAATACTACTTTATAATTTTTAGTTCCACTTGTGTCAACTTATGACAACATTACATATATCTTATTAAAATAATTTAATATATCACGTAATGTGTCATATTAGTTAGAGATCATAGAAAATGATGACCTAGAGAAATATGTAAGGAAGTGTTATGTCAGTTTTGAAAAGCAATTTTTTATGATAATAGGTTGCGAAAAAAAAAACTGTTGCATTTTTAAAATTGAACAAAGGTTCAATGTGCCGTTCGAGGAGCCGCTTAGGTTGGGGCGTTAAAAATTAATTTTGTCAAATATTATGTTTTATGAAGGTGAAATATCTCTTGCACGGAAGTGCGCTACGTTTAATCTTTAATTTATATTATAAAAAATATATATATGTAACATTCCTTTTTTTATTTTCTTTGTGTTGTTTGTAACCGCTCATGCATATTTCATACGATTTTTACCTGATTTTTTTGTAATTAAATTTTTAATGTGTTTTTTAGATAATTGTCATGTTGGTTTTTTCAGTTGTACAATAAGTAACTAAATTAATACAAATAATAAAATAATTTCCAAATGCATGCCAATTCATTATTATCCTCAAAGAAGGAATAAGAAAAGAAAATGGAAATATTAACAAAAAAAAAATGATTTGTTTCAAATTATTAAAGTGAATATAGTTTACAAATACATTTAATCATGTATCACCATATCTCTATAAACATATATATATTGGTGCCAACAATTTACGAAAAAATATGACACCCATATAAAACCATACAGATACTAAATTCGTCAAATGTGTAAGTAAAATATACACCATCAATATTGGAACCGCTATATGTTTTAGTTGTTGAAATTTTCGGGAAATATCGACGGTCACATGCATGTAACGTATCATTTATTCGTGCAAGCTTCCAAACATGAATTCACGATGACATTAACTCCACGTGCATCTGTAAATTATTGAAACAACCACCGGTAATTAATTGAATTAAATTATATAAGGTCAGACTGATATATACAATTATAAAATTAAATAGGGAAAAGTATAAATACCACTTTGGACGTTTATCGACTTGGAACTAACACACGTAGTTGTACAATTGTAAGCAACTTTTGAAGATATCTTACGGCATTTTAATAATTCACAAGCACCAAGACAAGCCGCATATAATGGTATTTCTTCAATTAAGTATCTACATTTCAGAGCACACTTGGCTGAACAAAGGACAAAACGGATTGAGCGGTGTTTCGGTGGTGATGGAGGTGCAACAAAATCATCCGCTTGTGCAACAACTAACATTATCATTACAAAAATCCAAACAATCTTTGTCATCTCTCTCTGGGCCATAACTCTTCTCTATACAATTCTTGATTTTCTGAAAATATTTGTGAAATTTTATTTGACGGTCATTGAATAGAAAACCTCAATTTATAATCACATAATAGTTAAACATTTTAGTATATTTTAACTCCTTAACAAAAGTAAACATCACGTGAGAAAGAGTTTTTGACTTTTTGTGCTATGTCAAACAATTTCTGTGTGCAACAAAACAATACAAAAATAAAGTCATACTCTATTGTGGAAAATGACACAACATAGTAATTGATATTAAGTTTTCAAAAAAAGAAAATGCATTAAGAGAATCTCAAATTACTTTATCTAATAAAGGTAGGGATCTAAAAAAAATTATTTTGGTTCCATCAATGTAGCCAACGTCAAACAATTGAAAAATATCATGTTAAAGAATGTAAATTCATAAAAAAGATTTTAAAAATGATGAATAAAAAAATAGATTTTTTTGAAACTTATGGTTATGCGTAAAAATTGTCCTTAATAATATAAAGTTTAAATAAGAGGTAAGTTTTGTTACAACTGAGATTTTAACTTTAGTATTGTCGACCGATTCAACCATCCCCGAACCATATTTACTATTTGAGCTCAATGACTTAGTTAACAAAAGACTATACATTATAAAAATAGAGAGTCACCATTTATATTTTCATTAATGTAAAATTGAATTATAAATTCTAATAAACTAGAGTAGAGACCTCGAGTATCACTACGACAAATTTTACAAGGGATGATAAAATAATAAGGTTGATAAATTAAAGACATACAATCCTAAAGAGAAGGAAGTGAATGAGAAAATTATTTTCTCGATCGATTTTTGCGTGACAACTGATAACCATGATTTAAAATAGGATGCGTTGTGTAGAACTATTAAGGACTAATCTTGTAAGACCCATAATTTTAAAGTGTACTTTATGTATTTTAATGGATTTTGGAATTGAACTCAGGGGCTTTGTAGTCAAAGTTATTAATATTTTGGAGTTTATATAATCAAAAGGTATTTTGATGCCCGATTAGTATTACACGTCGATAAATAAATTAAATTAACTGCGGCGAATCTTTTGCGAAGAGTTTAATGCGTTATGGGTGAAAGGGTAATTTAATAAATATCTAAAGATTTTGAGATATTTGTTAATTATAATTAATATATATATATATAAATATATATATATATATATATATATATATATATATATATATATATATAGAAAAGGAAGGGAAGGAATTGGAGAGAAAGCAAATAGAAAGGAAAGAAAAAGGAAGAAAGGAAAACTGAAGTAAAACAGAAAAATTTTATGTCTCCTTCCTCTCTCTGCCTCATGCATACTCAAATTCCTCCTTCCTCCATTGTTGCTCGTTTTTGCTTCCTTTTCTTTCCATAGAGCTCGAAATTGATAGTGGGTTATAGGACAAGAATTTCTCAACTTCACTCTTCCTCTTTGATTCGAAAACGGAGAAAAACGGTTTTAGGGATTCAAACTCAAATCTCCCCGTTTCATCTAGATCTAAGCTTCGTTTCAAGAAGTGATAGAAGAGAAAGTTGCTCACTACTACACTACGGTGCTAGTGAGCTAACTTTGGAAGCGGCATTGCGAGCGGATATTTTTACCGGATTTGCTCACGATACCGAAATCGAACGAAAAAGCTAAAGTGAAGGTAAGGGCTCCTTCCAAACTTTTAGTTTGCATTTAGGGACTTACTTGTGGTTGTGAGGAAAAGAATTTGGTTAGGGTTAAAGTAAGGTTTTATGGAGAATGAATTTTAAACCCATTTATGTATGATTTTGAGTATATGAAACTTGTTGTGTTTGAGTGATGGATTGTGTTGATTTGTGTTCGTTGTTTTGACGTGTTCTAAATTGATAACTGATGAAACTTGAGTTTGTTCTGTGTGGTTTGTGTGGAAAATGATTTGGTGTGAAGTATGGATTGAATGTGAGAGTATGTTTGAGTTTGTTTTGTGTGGTTTGTGTGGAAAATGATTTGGAATGAAATATAGATTGAATGCGAAAGTATGTTTGAGTTTGTTTTGTGTGGTTGTGTGGAAAATGATTTGGTGTGAATTGTGGATTGAAATGTGAAAGTTGGTTTTGCGTGGAATTTGAAAACCATTAAGCTAAACGAGTATTAAGAATGGGGAATCTCTTAATGTCTTATTTACTTAATGTGAGTTTGTGAAAAATCGTTTAAGTTAACTGAGCGTTAAGAATGGGGAATCTCTTAATGTCTTAGTTACTTAATGTTGTTTGAAAATCATTTAAGTTAACTGAGCGTTAAGAATGGGGAATCTCTTAATGTCTTGGTTACTTAATGCTTGTTTTTGAAAATGGTTTCAGGGAAACGAGTATTAAGAATGGGGAATCTCTTAATGACTTGTTTACTGAATGTTTTGTTGTGGAAATTGATTAAGTCAAAAGTATATTAAGAATGGGGAATCTCTTAATATGTCTGTTTGCTTAATGTTTTGGTGTGAAAATCGGTTAAGTAAATGAGTATTAAAAATGGGGAATCTTTTAATATCTGCATTTACTTAACGCTTGTTGTGAATTGAGTTAGTGTATGCTCATGCATTTCATTTGGTAAATTGTGCTACCCGTGATAGGTGGCACCTCGGTAAACTGTACTGACCCGTGATAGGTGGTACGTTTACGATTTACTTTTTGGTAAGTTGTGTTGACCCGTGATAGGTGACACCTCGGTAAGTAGTACTTTGGCCTGTGATAGGCGGTACCCTTACGACTTACGCTTTTTCTTTTGGTAAATCGTGCTGACCCGTGATAGGTGGCACCTCGGTAAACAGTACTGACCCGTGATAGGTGGTACGTTTACGATTTACGCTTTTTAGTAAATCGTGCTGACCCGTGATAGGTGGCACCTCGGTAATTGGTACTTTGGCCTGCGATAGGCGGTACAATTATGATTTACGGCCCTTCGAGGAGGGTTTTGGTTTGGAATTCCGAGTCCATGCATTTTGGCATATACGCATTGCATTAGGGTGTTTGGCACACGAGTTGTGATTGATGTAAATTTATGATTGTGTTGTTTTGCTAAGTGTTGTGGTTTGAAACTAAGTGTAAGTGTGTTTGATTCATATTGAGATTTCGTTGATGGTCCTAAGAGTTATGTTTGGAATCGTGTGATAGTATGTTAGATTGTAAAACGTTTTCGAAACTCATAATGTCGTGGTAATTGTATGGTTATTGTTAAGTGTTAAGGTTTGAAGTGGTGTTTGAATGTGATTGAGTTAGTTTATGTATTTTTGAAAGATAATACAGGGAAATCGATTTACCAAATCGATTTGATGAGTTACAGGGGCCCTGTTTTGCACGAAATCGATTTATCCAACCGATTTTGTAAGTTGTCTTTCAAAATCATTTAAGAAATCGATTTGGGAAATCGATTTGGATACAATTGGATTCAAGTCAGGGGCTTCGTTTTCCCGAAATCGATTTACCCAATCGATTGGAATCAATACAGGGGCTCTGTCTGTCTGTCAATCGATTTACCCAATCGATTGAGTCAATCGATTTACCCAATCCATTGAGTCAATCGATTTACCCAATCGATTGATTTAAGCCCAGAGTTCAGTTTTCACTAAAAACTTTCAGGAAATTGATTTCCCCAATCGATTGGTTCAGTGGGAAGTCTTATGTTGAGTTTGATAATTGATTTCTCAATTGATTTATCAATGCTTTGTTCAGTTATGTATTACTTGATGGATTGATAACTCTATTTGATGTCATTTACATTTGGCAAGCTTTACATGAACTTTTAGCATGTGGAAAAACCCATCTAATATGTTTGATAAATTGAAAAGGTTATTTGTGCATTGAAAAGTTTAAATGTTATGTGTTAACTGTTAATTTCGGTTGGTGACCCTTTACAACTATTGCGGAAATCGGGGCTTTGCCCTCAGATGAGAGTCAGGATGATCCCACTGGTTCGTACCCTCCGGAAGGGAATGTGGATGGGAGTGCTTGATTGGAGCTACGATAGGAGAATCTCACGGGGCGCGTGGAGATTACTCAAGGCGTATAGTTTTTTTGTTATGTATAGAATGATCAGACTAGGTTGTCACTCAGGACACATATGTCTTTCTTTTGGGCTACTTTTATTGTAAAGTTGAAAGGATGTACATGTACTATTGCTGACAGCAGGACATGCTTGGGATTTATATTTTGAAAAAAACTTTTCCGCTGCTTATAAATTTTAATGGCTTAGTTATATATATATCCAAAGGTTTTATTTTATTAATTTGCTCGGTTTTATTTATTTCCTTGTTGTATTTTTAATTTCTTTCGAAAAAAAAATACACCCTCGCTTTGAAAAACGGGGTGTTACAAATCTATGGATACGCATCTTAAGACTCTTGTTGACATTTATATTTTAAATATTAAATTTATAAAGAAGAGTTTTGTCTTTGAAGAATATATTACCAGAATCTCAACAACATATATACATTTTTCACAAGTTTAGATCAAGTTAAGGTCCAAATTCAAGTAGCATTATGTTGAACACCATGCAATTTAATAAGACAATGACATGTACTTTGCAAGGTTTGGTATAAAATATTGTCGAAACACAACGGGTATATTTAACCACATAAATGACAAACAATTTTAAAAGTCTTAAAGATTTTAAATAGTGGTTTCCCTATTTTGAACGCTTTAAAGTTTATGCGAGTGATGCAACTACAAATACTACTTTATAATTTTTAGTTCCACTTGTGTCAACTTATGACAACATTACATATATCTTATTAAAATAATTTAATATATCACGTAATGTGTCATATTAGTTAGAGATCATAGAAAATGATGACCTAGAGAAATAGGTAAGGAAGTGTTTTGTCAGTTTTGAAAAGCAATTTTTTATGATAATAGGTTGCGAAAAAAAAAACTGTTGCATTTTTAAAATTGAACAAAGGTTCAATGTGCCGTTCGAGGAGCCGCTTAGGTTGGGGCGTTAAAAATTAATTTTGTCAAATATTATGTTTTATGAAGGTGAAATATCTCTTGCACGGAAGTGCGCTACGTTTAATCTTTAATTTATATTATAAAAAAAAAATATATATATGTAACATTCCTTTTTTTATTTTCTTTGTGTTGTTTGTAACCGCTCATGCATATTTCATACGATTTTTACCTGATTTTTTTGTAATTAAATTTTTAATGTGTTTTTTTGATAATTGTCATGTTGGTTTTTTCAGTTGTACAATAAGTAACTAAATTAATACAAATAATAAAATAATTTACAAATGCATGCCAATTCATTATTATCCTCAAAGAAGGAATAAGAAAAGAAAATGGAAATATTAACAAAAAAAAATGATTTGTTTCATATTATTAAAGTGAATATAGTTTACAAATACATTTAATCATGTATCACCATATCTCTATTAACATATATATATTGGTGCCAACAATTTACGAAAAAATATGACACCCATACAAAACCATACAGAAACTAAATTCGTCAAATGTGTAAGTAAAATATACACCATCAATACTGGAACCGCTATATGTTTTAGTTGTTGAAATTTTTGGGAAATATCGACGGTCACATGCATATAACGTATCATTTATTCGTGCAAGCTTCCAAACATGAATTCACGATGACATTAACTCCACGTGCATCTGTAAATTATTGAAACAACCACCGATAATTAATTGAATTAAATTTTATAAGGTCAGACTGATATATACAATTATAAAATTAAATAGGGAAAAGTATAAATACCACTTTGGACGTTTATCGACTTGGAACTAACACACGTAGTTGTACAATCGTAAGCAACTTTTGAAGATATCTTACGGCATTTTAATAATTCACAAGCACCCACACAAGCCGCATATAATGGTATTTCTTCAATTAAGTATCTACATTTTAGAGCACACTTGGCTGAACAAAGGACAAAACGGATTGAGCGGTGTTTCGGTGGTGATGGAGGTGCAACAAAATCATCCGCTTGTGCAACAACTAACATTATCATTACAAAAATCCAAACAATCTTTCTCATCTCTCTCTGGGCCTTAACTCTTCTCTATACAATTCTTGATTTTCTGAAAATATTTGTGAAATTTTATTTGACGGTCATTGAATAGAAGACCTCAATTTATAATCACATAATAGTTAAACATTTAAGTATATTTTAACTCCTTAACAAAAGTAAACATCACGTGAGAAAGAGTTTTTGACTTTTTGTGCTATGTCAAACAATTTCTGTGTGCAACAAAACAATACAAAAATAAAGCCATACTCTATTGTGGAAAATGACACAACATAGTAATTGATATTAAGTTTTCAAAAAAAGAAAATGCATTAAGAGAATCTCAAATTACTTTATCTAATAAAGGTAGGGATCTAAAAAAAATTATTTTGGTTCCATCAATGTAGCCAACGTCAAACAATTGAAAAATATCATGTTAAAGAATGTAAATTCATAAAAAAGATTTTAAAAATGATGAATAAAAAAATAGATTTTTTTGAAACATATGGTTATGCGTAAAAATTGTCCTTAATAATATAAAGTTTAAATAAGAGGTAAGTTTTGTTACAACTGAGATTTTAACTTTAGTATTGTCGACCGATTCAACCATCCCTGAACCATATTTACTATTTGAGCTCAATGACTTAGTTAACAAAAGACTATACATTATAAAAATAGAGAGTCACCATTTATATTTTCATTAATGTAAAATTGAATTATAAATTCTAATAAACTAGAGTAGAGACCTCGAGTATCACTGCGACAAATTTTACAAGGGATGATAAAATAATAAGATTGATAAATTAAAGACATACAATCCTGAAGAGAAGGAAGTGAATGAGAAAATTATTTTCTCGATCGATTTTTGCGTGACAACTGATAACCATGATTTAAAATAGGATGCGTTGTGTAGAACTATTAAGGACTAATCTATGGATACGCATCTTAAAACTCTTGTTGACATTTATATTTTAAATATTAAATTTATAAAGAAGAGTTTTGTCTTTGAAGAATATATTACCAGAATCTCAACAACATATATACATTTTTCACAAGTTTAGATCAAGTTAAGGTCCAAATTCAAGTAGCATTATGTTGAACACCATGCAATTTAATAAGACGATGACATGTACTTTGCAAGGTTTGGTATAAAATATTGTCGAAACACAACGGGTATATTTAACCACATAAATGACAAACAATTTTAAAAGTCTTAAAGATTTTAAATAGTGGTTTCCCTGTTTTGAACGCTTTAAAGTTTATGCGAGTGATGCAACTACAAATACTACTTTATAATTTTTAGTTCCACTTGTGTCAACTTATGACAACATTACATATATCTTATTAAAATAATTTAATATATCACGTAATGTGTCATATTAGTTAGAGATCATAGAAAATGATGACCTAGAGAAATAGGTAAGGAAGTGTTATGTCAGTTTTGAAAAGCAATTTTTTATGATAATAGGTTGCGAAAAAAAAAACTGTTGCATTTTTAAAATTGGACAAAGGTTCAATGTGCCGTTCGAGGAGCCGCTTAGGTTGGGGCGTTAAAAATTAATTTTGTCAAATATTATGTTTTATGAAGGTGAAATATCTCTTGCACGGAAGTGCGCTACGTTTAATCTTTAATTTATATTATAAAAAAAATATATATGTAACATTCCTTTTTTTATTTTCTTTTTGTTGTTTGTAACCGCTCATGCATATTTCATACGATTTTTACCTGATTATTTTGTAATTATATTTTTAATGTGTTTTTTTGATAATTGTCATGTTGGTTTTTTCAGTTGTACAATAAGTAACTAAATTAATACAAATAATAAAATAATTTACAAATGCATGCCAATTCATTATTATCCTCAAAGAAGGAATAAGAAAAGAAAATGGAAATATTAACAAAAAAAAAATGATTTGTTTCAAATTATTAAAGTGAATATAGTTTACAAATACATTTAATCATGTATCACCATATCTCTATAAACATATATATATTGGTGCCAACAATTTACGAAAAAATATGACACCCATACAAAACCATACAGATACTAAATTCGTCAAATGTGTAAGTAAAATATACACCATCAATATTGGAACCGCTATATGTTTTAGTTGTTGAAATATTCGGGAAATATCGACGGTCACATGCATGTAACGTATCATTTATTCGTGCAAGCTCCCAAACATGAATTCACAATGACATTAACTCCACGAGCATCTGTAAATTATTGAAACAACCACCGATAATTAATTGAATTAAATTTTATAAGGTCATACAGATATATACAATTATAAAATTAAATAGGGAAAAGTATAAATACCACTTTGGACGTTTATCGACTTGGAACTAACACAAGTAGTTGTACAATCATAAGCAACTTTTGAAGATATCTTACGGCATTTTAATAATTCACAAGCACCAACACAAGCCGCATATAATGGTATTTCTTCAATTAAGTATCTACATTTTAGAGCACACTTGGCTGAACAAACGACAAAACGGATTGAGCGGTGTTTCGGTGGTGGTGGAGGTGCAACAAAATCATCCGCTTGTGCAACAACTAACATTATCATTAAAAAAATCCAAACAATCTTTTTCATCTCACTCTGGGCCATGACTCTTCTCTATACAATTCTTGATTTTCTGAAAATATTTGTGAAATTTTATTTGACGGTCATTGAATAGAAAACCTCAATTTATAATCACATAATAGTCAAGCATTTAAGTATATTTTAACTCCTTAACAAAAGTAAACATCACGTGGGAAAGATTTTTTGACTTTTTGTGCTATGTCAATCAATTTCTGCGTGCAACAAAACAATACAAAAATAAAGTCATACTCTATTGTGGAAAATGACACAACATAGTAATTGATATTAAGTTTTCAAAAAAAGAAAATGCATTAAGAGAATCTCAAATTACTTTATCTAATAAAGGTAGGGATCTAAAAAAAATTATTTTGGTTCCATCAATGTAGCCAACGTCAAACAATTGAAAAATATCATGTTAAAGAATGTAAATTCATAAAAAAGATTTTAAAAATGATTAATAAAAAAACAGATTTTTTTGAAACATATGGTTATGCGTAAAAATTGTCCTTATAATCTAGAGTTTAAATAAGAGGTAAGTTTTGTTACAACTGAGATTTTAACTTTAGTATTGTCGACCGATTCAACCATCCCTGAACCATATTTACTATTTGAGCTCAATGACTTAGTAAACAAAAGATTATAAAAATAGAGAGTCACCATTTATATTTTCATTAATGTAAAATTGAATTATAAATTCTAATAAACAAGAGTAGAGACCTCGAGTATCACTGCGACAAATTTTACAAGGGATGATAAAATAATAAGGTTGATAAATTAAAGACATACAATCCTGAAGAGAAGGAAGTGAATGAGAAAATTATTTTCTCGATCGATTTTTGCGTGACAACTGATAACCATGATTTAAAATCTGATGCGTTGTGTAGAACTATTAAGGATTAATCTATGGATACGCGTCTTAAGACTCTTGTTGACATTTATAATTTAAATATGAAATTTATAAAGAAGAGTTTTGTCTTTGAAGAATATATTACCAAAATCTCAACAACATATATTCATTTTTCACAAGTTTAGATCAAGTTAAGGTCCAAATTCAAGTAGCATTATGTTGAACACCGTGCAACTTAATAAGACGATGACATGTACTTTGCAAGGTTTGGTATAAAATATTGTCGAAACACAACGGGTGTATTTAACCACATAAATGACAAACAATTTTAAAAGTCTTAAAGATCTTAAAGATTTTGAACGCTTTAAGTTTATGCGAGTGATGCAACTACAAATACTACTTTATCATTTTTAGTTCCACTTGTGTCAACTTATGACAACATTACATATATCTTATTAAAATAATTTAATATATCACGTAATGTGTCATATTAGTTAGAGATCATAGAAAATGATGACCTAGAGAAATAGGTAAGGAAGTGTTATGTCAGTTTTGAAAAGCAATTTTTATCATAATAGGTTGGGAAAAAAAAACTGTTGCATTTTTAAAATTGAACAAAGGTTCAATGTGCCGTTCGAGGAGCCGCTTAGGTTGGGGCGTTAAAAATTAATTTTGTCAAATATTATGTTTTATGAAGGTGAAATATCTCTTACACGGAAGTGCGCAATGTTTAATCTTTAATTTATATTTTAATAAATATATATATGTAACATTCCTTTTTTTATTTTCTTTGTGTTGTTTGTAACCGCTCATGCATATTTAATACGATTTTTACCTGATTTTTTTGTAATTAAATTTTTAATGTGTTTCTATGATAATTGTCATGTTAGTTTTTTCAGTTGTACAATAAGTAACTAAATTAATACAAATAATAAAATAATTTACAAATGCATGCTAATTCATTATTATCCTCAAAGAAGGAATAAGAAAAGAAAATGGAAATATTAACAAAAAAAATGATTTGTTTCAAATTATTAAAGTGAATATAGTTTACAAATACATTTAATCATATATCACCATATCTCTATAAACATATATATATTGGTGCCAACAATTTACGAAAAAATATGACACCCATACAAAACCATACAGATACTAAATTCGTCAAATGTGTAAGTAAAATATACACCATCAATATTGGAACCGCTATATGTTTTAGTTGTTGAAATATTCGGGAAATATCGACGGTCACATGCATGTAACGTATCATTTATTCGTGCAAGCTCCCAAACATGAATTCACAATGACATTAACTCCACGAGCATCTGTAAATTATTGAAACAACCACCGATAATTAATTGAATTAAATTTTATAAGGTCATACAGATATATACAATTATAAAATTAAATAGGGAAAAGTATAAATACCACTTTGGACGTTTATCGACTTGGAACTAACACAAGTAGTTGTACAATCATAAGCAACTTTTGAAGATATCTTACGGCATTTTAATAATTCACAAGCACCAACACAAGCCGCATATAATGGTATTTCTTCAATTAAGTATCTACATTTTAGAGCACACTTGGCTGAACAAACGACAAAACGGATTGAGCGGTGTTTCGGTGGTGGTGGAGGTGCAACAAAATCATCCGCTTGTGCAACAACTAACATTATCATTAAAAAAATCCAAACAATCTTTTTCATCTCTCTCTGGGCCATGACTCTTCTCTATACAATTCTTGATTTTCTGAAAATATTTGTGAAATTTTATTTGACGGTCATTGAATAGAAAACCTCAATTTATAATCACATAATAGTCAAGCATTTAAGTATATTTTAACTCCTTAACAAAAGTAAACATCACGTGGGAAAGATTTTTTGACTTTTTGTGCTATGTCAATCAATTTCTGCGTGCAACAAAACAATACAAAAATAAAGTCATACTCTATTGTGGAAAATGACACAACATAGTAATTGATATTAAGTTTTCAAAAAAAGAAAATGCATTAAGAGAATCTCAAATTACTTTATCTAATAAAGGTAGGGATCTAAAAAAAATTATTTTGGTTCCATCAATGTAGCCAACGTCAAACAATTGAAAAATATCATGTTAAAGAATGTAAATTCATAAAAAAGATTTTAAAAATGATGAATAAAAAAATAGATTTTTTTGAAACATATGGTTATGCGTAAAAATTGTCCTTAATAATCTAGAGTTTAAATAAGAGGTAAGTTTTGTTACAACTGAGATTTTAACTTTAGTATTGTCGACCGATTCAACCATCCCTGAACCATATTTACTATTTAAGCTCAATGACTTAGTTAACAAATGACTATATATTATAAAAATAGAGAGTCACCATTTATATTTTCATTAATGTAAAATTGAATTATAAATTCAAATAAACAAGAGTAGAGACCTCGAGTATCACTGCGACAAATTTTACAAGGGATGATAAAATAATAAGGTTGATAAATTAAAGACATACAATCCAGAAGAGAAGGAAGCGAATGAGAAAATTATTTTCTCGATCGATTTTTGCGTGACAACTGATAACCATGATTTAAAATCGGATGCGTTTTGTAGAACTATTAAGGACTAATCTATGGATTCGCGTCTTAAGACTCTTGTTGACATTTATATTTTAAATATGAAATTTATAAAGAAGAATTTTGTCTTTGAAGAATATATTACCAGAATCTCAACAACATATATACATTTTTCACAAGTTTAGATCAAGTTAATCACATAAAGCAATTTTTTTATCATAATAGGTTGGGAAAAAAAATCTGTTGCATTTTTAAAATTGAACAAAGGTTCAATGTGCCGTTCGAGGAGCCGCTTAGGTTGGGGCGTTAAAAATTAATTTTGTCAAATATTATGTTTTATGAAGGTGAAATATCTCTTGCACGGAAGTGCGCTACGTTTAATCTTTAATTTATATTATAAAAAAAATATATATGTAACATTCCTTTTTTTATTTTCTTTTTGTTGTTTGTAACCGCTCATGCATATTTCATACGATTTTTACCTGATTATTTTGTAATTATATTTTTAATGTGTTTTTTTGATAATTGTCATGTTGGTTTTTTCAGTTGTACAATAAGTAACTAAATTAATACAAATAATAAAATAATTTACAAATGCATGCCAATTCATTATTATCCTCAAAGAAGGAATAAGAAAAGAAAATGGAAATATTAACAAAAAAAAAATGATTTGTTTCAAATTATTAAAGTGAATATAGTTTACAAATACATTTAATCATGTATCACCATATCTCTATAAACATATATATATTGGTGCCAACAATTTACGAAAAAATATGACACCCATACAAAACCATACATATACTAAATTCGTCAAATGTGTAAGTAAAATATACACCATCAATATTGGAACCGCTATATGTTTTAGTTGTTGAAATTTTCGGGAAATATCGACGGTCACATGCATGTAACGTATCATTTATTCGTGCAAGCTTCCAAACATGAATTCACGATGACATTAACTCCACGAGCATCTGTAAATTATTGAAACAACCACCGATAATTAATTGAATTAAATTTTATAAGGTCAGACTGTTATATACAATTATAAAATTAAATAGGGAAAAGTATAAATACCACTTTGGACGTTTATCGACTTGGAACTAACACACGTAGTTGTACAATCGTAAGCAACTTTTGAAGATATCTTACGGCATTTTAATAATTCACAAGACAAGCACCAACACAAGCCGCATATAATGGTATTTCTTCAATTAAGTATCTACATTTTAGAGCACACTAGGCTGAACAAACGACAAAACGGATTGAGCGGTGTTTCGGTGGTGGTGGAGGTGCAACAAAATCATCCGCTTGTGCAACAACTAACATTATCATTACAAAAATCCAAACAATCTTTTTCATCTCTCTCTGGGCCATAACTCTTCTCTATACAATTCTTGATTTTCTGAAAATATTTGTGAAATTTTATTTGACGGTCATTGAATAGAAAACCTCAATTTATAATCACATAATAGTTAAACATTTAAGTATATTTTAACTCCTTAACAAAACTAAACATCACGTGAGAAAGAGTTTTTGACTTTTTGTGCTATGTCAAACAATTTCTGTGTGCAACAAAACAATACAAAAATATTGTGGAAAATGACACAACATAGTAATTGATATTAAGTTTTCAAAAAAAGAAAATGCATTAAGAGAATCTCAAATTACTTTATATAATAAAGGTAGGGATCTAAAAAAAATTATTTTGGTTCCATCAATGTAGCCAACGTCAAACAATTGAAAAATATCATGTTAAAGAAAGTAAATTCATAAAAAAGATTTTAAAAATGATGAATAAAAAAATAGATTTTTTTGAAACATATGGTTATGCGTAAAAATTGTCCTTATTAATATAAAGTTTAAATAAGAGGTAAGTTTTGTTACAACTGAGATTTTAACTTTAGTATTGTCGACCAATTCAACCATCCCTGAACCATATTTACTATTTGAGCTCAATGACTTAGTTAACAAAAGACTATACATTATAAAAATAGAGAGTCACCATTTATATTTTCATTAATGTAAAATTGAATTATAAATTCTAATAAACTAGAGTAGAGACCTCGAGTATCACTGCGACAAATTTTACAAGGGATGATAAAATAATAAGATTGATAAATTAAAGACATACAATCCTGAAGAGAAGGAAGTGAATGAGAAAATTATTTTCTCGATCGATTTTTGCGTGACAACTGATAACCATGATTTAAAATAGGATGCGTTGTGTAGAACTATTAAGGACTAATCTATGGATACGCATCTTAAAACTCTTGTTGACATTTATATTTTAAATATTAAATTTATAAAGAAGAGTTTTGTCTTTGAAGAATATATTACCAGAATCTCAACAACATATATACATTTTTCACAAGTTTAGATCAAGTTAAGGTCCAAATTCAAGTAGCATTATGTTGAACACCATGCAATTTAATAAGACGATGACATGTACTTTGCAAGGTTTGGTATAAAATATTGTCGAAACACAACGGGTATATTTAACCACATAAATGACAAACAATTTTAAAAGTCTTAAAGATTTTAAATAGTGGTTTCCCTGTTTTGAACGCTTTAAAGTTTATGCGAGTGATGCAACTACAAATACTACTTTATAATTTTTAGTTCCACTTGTGTCAACTTATGACAACATTACATATATCTTATTAAAATAATTTAATATATCACGTAATGTGTCATATTAGTTAGAGATCATAGAAAATGATGACCTAGAGAAATAGGTAAGGAAGTGTTATGTCAGTTTTGAAAAGCAATTTTTTATGATAATAGGTTGCAAAAAAAAAATGTTGCATTTTTAAAATTGAACAAAGGTTCAATGTGCCGTTCGAGGAGCCGCTTAGGTTGGGGCGTTAAAAATTAATTTTGTCAAAAATTATGTTTTATGAAGGTGAAATATCTCTTGCACGGAAGTGCGCTACGTTTAATCTTTAATTTATATTATAAAAAATATATATATATATATATGTAACATTCCTTTTTTTATTTTCTTTGTGTTGTTTGTAACCGCTCATGCATATTTCATACGATTTTTACTTGATTTTTTTTTAATTAAATTTTTAATGTGTTTTTTTGATAATTGTCATGTTGGTTTTTTCAGTTGTACAATAAGTAACTAAATTAAAACAAATAATAAAATAATTTACAAATGCATGCCAATTCATTATTATCCTCAAAGAAGGAATAAGAAAAGAAAATGGAAATATTATCAAAAAAAAAATGATTTGTTTCAAATTATTAAAGTGAATATAGTTTACAAATACATTTAATCATGTATCACCATATCTCTATAAACATATATATATTGGTGCCAACAATTTACGAAAAAATATGACACCCATACAAAACCATACAGATACTAAATTCGTCAAATGTGTAAGTAAAATATACACCATCAATATTGGAACCGCTATATGTTTTAGTTGTTGAAATATTCGGGAAATATCGACGGTCACATGCATGTAACGTATCATTTATTCGTGCAAGCTCCCAAACATGAATTCACAATGACATTAACTCCACGAGCATCTGTAAATTATTGAAACAACCACCGATAATTAATTGAATTAAATTTTATAAGGTCATACAGATATATACAATTATAAAATTAAATAGGGAAAAGTATAAATACCACTTTGGACGTTTATCGACTTGGAACTAACACAAGTAGTTGTACAATCATAAGCAACTTTTGAAGATATCTTACGGCATTTTAATAATTCACAAGCACCAACACAAGCCGCATATAATGGTATTTCTTCAATTAAGTATCTACATTTTAGAGCACACTTGGCTGAACAAACGACAAAACGGATTGAGCGGTGTTTCGGTGGTGGTGGAGGTGCAACAAAATCATCCGCTTGTGCAACAACTAACATTATCATTAAAAAAATCCAAACAATCTTTTTCATCTCTCTCTGGGCCATGACTCTTCTCTATACAATTCTTGATTTTCTGAAAATATTTGTGAAATTTTATTTGACGGTCATTGAATAGAAAACCTCAATTTATAATCACATAATAGTCAAGCATTTAAGTATATTTTAACTCCTTAACAAAAGTAAACATCACGTGGGAAAGATTTTTTGACTTTTTGTGCTATGTCAATCAATTTCTGCGTGCAACAAAACAATACAAAAATAAAGTCATACTCTATTGTGGAAAATGACACAACATAGTAATTGATATTAAGTTTTCAAAAAAAGAAAATGCATTAAGAGAATCTCAAATTACTTTATCTAATAAAGGTAGGGATCTAAAAAAAATTATTTTGGTTCCATCAATGTAGCCAACGTCAAACAATTGAAAAATATCATGTTAAAGAATGTAAATTCATAAAAAAGATTTTAAAAATGATGAATAAAAAAATAGATTTTTTTGAAACATATGGTTATGCGTAAAAATTGTCCTTAATAATCTAGAGTTTAAATAAGAGGTAAGTTTTGTTACAACTGAGATTTTAACTTTAGTATTGTCGACCGATTCAACCATCCCTGAACCATATTTACTATTTAAGCTCAATGACTTAGTTAACAAATGACTATATATTATAAAAATAGAGAGTCACCATTTATATTTTCATTAATGTAAAATTGAATTATAAATTCAAATAAACAAGAGTAGAGACCTCGAGTATCACTGCGACAAATTTTACAAGGGATGATAAAATAATAAGGTTGATAAATTAAAGACATACAATCCAGAAGAGAAGGAAGCGAATGAGAAAATTATTTTCTCGATCGATTTTTGCGTGACAACTGATAACCATGATTTAAAATCGGATGCGTTTTGTAGAACTATTAAGGACTAATCTATGGATTCGCGTCTTAAGACTCTTGTTGACATTTATATTTTAAATATGAAATTTATAAAGAAGAATTTTGTCTTTGAAGAATATATTACCAGAATCTCAACAACATATATACATTTTTCACAAGTTTAGATCAAGTTAATCACATAAAGCAATTTTTTTATCATAATAGGTTGGGAAAAAAAATCTGTTGCATTTTTAAAATTGAACAAAGGTTCAATGTGCCGTTCGAGGAGCCGCTTAGGTTGGGGCGTTAAAAATTAATTTTGTCAAATATTATGTTTTATGAAGGTGAAATATCTCTTGCACGGAAGTGCGCTACGTTTAATCTTTAATTTATATTATAAAAAAAATATATATGTAACATTCCTTTTTTTATTTTCTTTTTGTTGTTTGTAACCGCTCATGCATATTTCATACGATTTTTACCTGATTATTTTGTAATTATATTTTTAATGTGTTTTTTTGATAATTGTCATGTTGGTTTTTTCAGTTGTACAATAAGTAACTAAATTAATACAAATAATAAAATAATTTACAAATGCATGCCAATTCATTATTATCCTCAAAGAAGGAATAAGAAAAGAAAATGGAAATATTAACAAAAAAAAAATGATTTGTTTCAAATTATTAAAGTGAATATAGTTTACAAATACATTTAATCATGTATCACCATATCTCTATAAACATATATATATTGGTGCCAACAATTTACGAAAAAATATGACACCCATACAAAACCATACATATACTAAATTCGTCAAATGTGTAAGTAAAATATACACCATCAATATTGGAACCGCTATATGTTTTAGTTGTTGAAATTTTCGGGAAATATCGACGGTCACATGCATGTAACGTATCATTTATTCGTGCAAGCTTCCAAACATGAATTCACGATGACATTAACTCCACGAGCATCTGTAAATTATTGAAACAACCACCGATAATTAATTGAATTAAATTTTATAAGGTCAGACTGTTATATACAATTATAAAATTAAATAGGGAAAAGTATAAATACCACTTTGGACGTTTATCGACTTGGAACTAACACACGTAGTTGTACAATCGTAAGCAACTTTTGAAGATATCTTACGGCATTTTAATAATTCACAAGACAAGCACCAACACAAGCCGCATATAATGGTATTTCTTCAATTAAGTATCTACATTTTAGAGCACACTAGGCTGAACAAACGACAAAACGGATTGAGCGGTGTTTCGGTGGTGGTGGAGGTGCAACAAAATCATCCGCTTGTGCAACAACTAACATTATCATTACAAAAATCCAAACAATCTTTTTCATCTCTCTCTGGGCCATAACTCTTCTCTATACAATTCTTGATTTTCTGAAAATATTTGTGAAATTTTATTTGACGGTCATTGAATAGAAAACCTCAATTTATAATCACATAATAGTTAAACATTTAAGTATATTTTAACTCCTTAACAAAACTAAACATCACGTGAGAAAGAGTTTTTGACTTTTTGTGCTATGTCAAACAATTTCTGTGTGCAACAAAACAATACAAAAATATTGTGGAAAATGACACAACATAGTAATTGATATTAAGTTTTCAAAAAAAGAAAATGCATTAAGAGAATCTCAAATTACTTTATATAATAAAGGTAGGGATCTAAAAAAAATTATTTTGGTTCCATCAATGTAGCCAACGTCAAACAATTGAAAAATATCATGTTAAAGAAAGTAAATTCATAAAAAAGATTTTAAAAATGATGAATAAAAAAATAGATTTTTTTGAAACATATGGTTATGCGTAAAAATTGTCCTTATTAATATAAAGTTTAAATAAGAGGTAAGTTTTGTTACAACTGAGATTTTAACTTTAGTATTGTCGACCAATTCAACCATCCCTGAACCATATTTACTATTTGAGCTCAATGACTTAGTTAACAAAAGACTATACATTATAAAAATAGAGAGTCACCATTTATATTTTCATTAATGTAAAATTGAATTATAAATTCTAATAAACTAGAGTAGAGACCTCCAGTATCACTGCGACAAATTTTACAAGGGATGATAAAATAATAAGGTTGATAAATTAAAGACATACAATCCTGAAGAGAAGGAAGTGAATGAGAAAATTATTTTCTCGATCGATTTTTGCGTGACAACTGATAACCATGATTTAAAATAGGATGCATTGTGTAGAACTATTAAGGACTAATCTATGGATACGCATCTTAAGACTCTTGTTGACATTTATATTTTAAATATTAAATTTATAAAGAAGAGTTTTGTCTTTGAGGAATATATTACCAGAATCTCAGCAACATATATACATTTTTCACAAGTTTAGATCAAGTTAAGGTCCAAATTCAAGTAGCATTATGTTGAACACCATGCAATTTAATAAGACGATGACATGTACTTTGCAAGGTTTGGTATAAAATAATGTCGAAACACATAACCACATAAATGACAAACAATTTTAAAAGTCTTAAAGATTTTAAATAGTGGTTTCCCTGTTTTGAACGCTTTAAAGTTTATGCGAGTGATGCAACTACAAATACTACTTTATAATTTTTAGTTCCACTTGTGTCAACTTATGACAACATTACATATATCTTATTAAAATAATTTAATATATCACGTAATGTGTCATATTAGTTAGAGATCATAGAAAATGATGACCTAGAGAAATAGGTAAGGAAGTGTTATGTCAGTTTTGAAAAGCAATTTTTTATGATAATAGGTTGCAAAAAAAAAATGTTGCATTTTTAAAATTGAACAAAGGTTCAATGTGCCGTTCGAGGAGCCGCTTAGGTTGGGGCGTTAAAAATTAATTTTGTCAAAAATTATGTTTTATGAAGGTGAAATATCTCTTGCACGGAAGTGCGCTACGTTTAATCTTTAATTTATATTATAAAAAATATATATATATATATATGTAACATTCCTTTTTTTATTTTCTTTGTGTTGTTTGTAACCGCTCATGCATATTTCATACGATTTTTACTTGATTTTTTTTTAATTAAATTTTTAATGTGTTTTTTTGATAATTGTCATGTTGGTTTTTTCAGTTGTACAATAAGTAACTAAATTAAAACAAATAATAAAATAATTTACAAATGCATGCCAATTCATTATTATCCTCAAAGAAGGAATAAGAAAAGAAAATGGAAATATTATCAAAAAAAAAATGATTTGTTTCAAATTATTAAAGTGAATATAGTTTACAAATACATTTAATCATGTATCACCATATCTCTATAAACATATATATATTGGTGCCAACAATTTACGAAAAAATATGACACCCATACAAAACCATACAGATACTAAATTCGTCAAATGTGTAAGTAAAATATACACCATCAATATTGGAACCGCTATATGTTTTAGTTGTTGAAATATTCGGGAAATATCGACGGTCACATGCATGTAACGTATCATTTATTCGTGCAAGCTCCCAAACATGAATTCACAATGACATTAACTCCACGAGCATCTGTAAATTATTGAAACAACCACCGATAATTAATTGAATTAAATTTTATAAGGTCATACAGATATATACAATTATAAAATTAAATAGGGAAAAGTATAAATACCACTTTGGACGTTTATCGACTTGGAACTAACACAAGTAGTTGTACAATCATAAGCAACTTTTGAAGATATCTTACGGCATTTTAATAATTCACAAGCACCAACACAAGCCGCATATAATGGTATTTCTTCAATTAAGTATCTACATTTTAGAGCACACTTGGCTGAACAAACGACAAAACGGATTGAGCGGTGTTTCGGTGGTGGTGGAGGTGCAACAAAATCATCCGCTTGTGCAACAACTAACATTATCATTAAAAAAATCCAAACAATCTTTTTCATCTCACTCTGGGCCATGACTCTTCTCTATACAATTCTTGATTTTCTGAAAATATTTGTGAAATTTTATTTGACGGTCATTGAATAGAAAACCTCAATTTATAATCACATAATAGTCAAGCATTTAAGTATATTTTAACTCCTTAACAAAAGTAAACATCACGTGGGAAAGATTTTTTGACTTTTTGTGCTATGTCAATCAATTTCTGCGTGCAACAAAACAATACAAAAATAAAGTCATACTCTATTGTGGAAAATGACACAACATAGTAATTGATATTAAGTTTTCAAAAAAAGAAAATGCATTAAGAGAATCTCAAATTACTTTATCTAATAAAGGTAGGGATCTAAAAAAAATTATTTTGGTTCCATCAATGTAGCCAACGTCAAACAATTGAAAAATATCATGTTAAAGAATGTAAATTCATAAAAAAGATTTTAAAAATGATTAATAAAAAAACAGATTTTTTTGAAACATATGGTTATGCGTAAAAATTGTCCTTATAATCTAGAGTTTAAATAAGAGGTAAGTTTTGTTACAACTGAGATTTTAACTTTAGTATTGTCGACCGATTCAACCATCCCTGAACCATATTTACTATTTGAGCTCAATGACTTAGTTAACAAAAGACTATATATTATAAAAATAGAGAGTCACCATTTATATTTTCATTAATGTAAAATTGAATTATAAATTCTAATAAACTAGAGTAGAGACCTCGAGTATCACTGCGACAAATTTTACAAGGGATGATAAAATAATAAGATTGATAAATTAAAGACATACAATCCTGAAGAGAAGGAAGTGAATGAGAAAATTATTTTCTCGATCGATTTTTGCGTGACAACTGATAACCATGATTTAAAATAGGATGCGTTGTGTAGAACTATTAAGGACTAATCTATGGATACGCATCTTAAAACTCTTGTTGACATTTATATTTTAAATATTAAATTTATAAAGAAGAGTTTTGTCTTTGAAGAATATATTACCAGAATCTCAACAACATATATACATTTTTCACAAGTTTAGATCAAGTTAAGGTCCAAATTCAAGTAGCATTATGTTGAACACCATGCAATTTAATAAGACGATGACATGTACTTTGCAAGGTTTGGTATAAAATATTGTCGAAACACAACGGGTATATTTAACCACATAAATGACAAACAATTTTAAAAGTCTTAAAGATTTTAAATAGTGGTTTCCCTGTTTTGAACGCTTTAAAGTTTATGCGAGTGATGCAACTACAAATACTACTTTATAATTTTTAGTTCCACTTGTGTCAACTTATGACAACATTACATATATCTTATTAAAATAATTTAATATATCACGTAATGTGTCATATTAGTTAGAGATCATAGAAAATGATGACCTAGAGAAATATGTAAGGAAGTGTTATGTCAGTTTTGAAAAGCAATTTTTTATGATAATAGGTTGCGAAAAAAAAAACTGTTGCATTTTTAAAATTGAACAAAGGTTCAATGTGCCGTTCGAGGAGCCGCTTAGGTTGGGGCGTTAAAAATTAATTTTGTCAAATATTATGTTTTATGAAGGTGAAATATCTCTTGCACGGAAGTGCGCTACGTTTAATCTTTAATTTATATTATAAAAAATATATATATGTAACATTCCTTTTTTTATTTTCTTTGTGTTGTTTGTAACCGCTCATGCATATTTCATACGATTTTTACCTGATTTTTTTGTTATTAAATTTTTAATGTGTTTTTTTGATAATTGTCATGTTAGTTTTTTCAGTTGTACAATAAGTAACTAAATTAATACAAATAATAAAATAATTTACAAATGCATGCTAATTCATTATTATCCTCAAAGAAGGAATAAGAAAAGAAAATGGAAATATTAACAAAAAAAAATGATTTGTTTCAAATTATTAAAGTGAATATAGTTTACAAATACATTTAATCATATATCACCATATCTCTATAAACATATATATATTGGTGCCAACAATTTATGAAAAAATATGACACCCATACAAAACCATACAGATACTAAATTCGTCAAATGTGTAAGTAAAGTATACACCATCAATATTGGAACCGCTATATGTTTTAGTTGTTGAAATTTTTGGGAAATATCGACGGTCACATGCATGTAACGTATCATTTATTCGTGCAAGCTTCCAAACATGAATTCACGATGACATTAACTCCACGAGCATCTGTAAATTATTGAAACAACCACCGATAATTAATTGAATTAAATTTTATAAGGTCAGACTGATATATACAATTATAAAATTAAATAGGGAAAAGTATAAATACCACTTTGGACGTTTATCGACTTGGAACTAACACACGTAGTTGTACAATCGTAAGCAACTTTTGAAGATATCTTACGGCATTTTAATAATTCACAAGACAAGCACCAACACAAGCCGCATATAATGGTATTTCTTCAATTAAGTATCTACATTTTAGAGCACACTAGGCTGAACAAACGACAAAACGGATTGAGCGGTGTTTCGGTGGTGGTGGAGGTGCAACAAAATCATCCGCTTGTGCAACAACTAACATTATCATTACAAAAATCCAAACAATCTTTTTCATCTCTCTCTGGGCCATAACTCTTCTCTATACAATTCTTGATTTTCTGAAAATATTTGTGAAATTTTATTTGACGGTCATTGAATAGAAAACCTCAATTTATAATCACATAATAGTTAAACATTTAAGTATATTTTAACTCCTTAACAAAACTAAACATCACGTGAGAAAGAGTTTTTGACTTTTTGTGCTATGTCAAACAATTTCTGTGTGCAACAAAACAATACAAAAATATTGTGGAAAATGACACAACATAGTAATTGATATTAAGTTTTCAAAAAAAGAAAATGCATTAAGAGAATCTCAAATTACTTTATATAATAAAGGTAGGGATCTAAAAAAAATTATTTTGGTTCCATCAATGTAGCCAACGTCAAACAATTGAAAAATATCATGTTAAAGAAAGTAAATTCATAAAAAAGATTTTAAAAATGATGAATAAAAAAATAGATTTTTTTGAAACATATGGTTATGCGTAAAAATTGTCCTTATTAATATAAAGTTTAAATAAGAGGTAAGTTTTGTTACAACTGAGATTTTAACTTTAGTATTGTCGACCAATTCAACCATCCCTGAACCATATTTACTATTTGAGCTCAATGACTTAGTTAACAAAAGACTATACATTATAAAAATAGAGAGTCACCATTTATATTTTCATTAATGTAAAATTGAATTATAAATTCTAATAAACTAGAGTAGAGACCTCCAGTATCACTGCGACAAATTTTACAAGGGATGATAAAATAATAAGGTTGATAAATTAAAGACATACAATCCTGAAGAGAAGGAAGTGAATGAGAAAATTATTTTCTCGATCGATTTTTGCGTGACAACTGATAACCATGATTTAAAATAGGATGCATTGTGTAGAACTATTAAGGACTAATCTATGGATACGCATCTTAAGACTCTTGTTGACATTTATATTTTAAATATTAAATTTATAAAGAAGAGTTTTGTCTTTGAGGAATATATTACCAGAATCTCAGCAACATATATACATTTTTCACAAGTTTAGATCAAGTTAAGGTCCAAATTCAAGTAGCATTATGTTGAACACCATGCAATTTAATAAGACGATGACATGTACTTTGCAAGGTTTGGTATAAAATAATGTCGAAACACATAACCACATAAATGACAAACAATTTTAAAAGTCTTAAAGATTTTAAATAGTGGTTTCCCTGTTTTGAACGCTTTAAAGTTTATGCGAGTGATGCAACTACAAATACTACTTTATAATTTTTAGTTCCACTTGTGTCAACTTATGACAACATTACATATATCTTATTAAAATAATTTAATATATCACGTAATGTGTCATATTAGTTAGAGATCATAGAAAATGATGACCTAGAGAAATAGGTAAGGAAGTGTTATGTCAGTTTTGAAAAGCAATTTTTTATGATAATAGGTTGCAAAAAAAAAATGTTGCATTTTTAAAATTGAACAAAGGTTCAATGTGCCGTTCGAGGAGCCGCTTAGGTTGGGGCGTTAAAAATTAATTTTGTCAAAAATTATGTTTTATGAAGGTGAAATATCTCTTGCACGGAAGTGCGCTACGTTTAATCTTTAATTTATATTATAAAAAATATATATATATATATATGTAACATTCCTTTTTTTATTTTCTTTGTGTTGTTTGTAACCGCTCATGCATATTTCATACGATTTTTACTTGATTTTTTTTTAATTAAATTTTTAATGTGTTTTTTTGATAATTGTCATGTTGGTTTTTTCAGTTGTACAATAAGTAACTAAATTAAAACAAATAATAAAATAATTTACAAATGCATGCCAATTCATTATTATCCTCAAAGAAGGAATAAGAAAAGAAAATGGAAATATTATCAAAAAAAAAATGATTTGTTTCAAATTATTAAAGTGAATATAGTTTACAAATACATTTAATCATGTATCACCATATCTCTATAAACATATATATATTGGTGCCAACAATTTACGAAAAAATATGACACCCATACAAAACCATACAGATACTAAATTCGTCAAATGTGTAAGTAAAATATACACCATCAATATTGGAACCGCTATATGTTTTAGTTGTTGAAATATTCGGGAAATATCGACGGTCACATGCATGTAACGTATCATTTATTCGTGCAAGCTCCCAAACATGAATTCACAATGACATTAACTCCACGAGCATCTGTAAATTATTGAAACAACCACCGATAATTAATTGAATTAAATTTTATAAGGTCATACAGATATATACAATTATAAAATTAAATAGGGAAAAGTATAAATACCACTTTGGACGTTTATCGACTTGGAACTAACACAAGTAGTTGTACAATCATAAGCAACTTTTGAAGATATCTTACGGCATTTTAATAATTCACAAGCACCAACACAAGCCGCATATAATGGTATTTCTTCAATTAAGTATCTACATTTTAGAGCACACTTGGCTGAACAAACGACAAAACGGATTGAGCGGTGTTTCGGTGGTGGTGGAGGTGCAACAAAATCATCCGCTTGTGCAACAACTAACATTATCATTAAAAAAATCCAAACAATCTTTTTCATCTCTCTCTGGGCCATGACTCTTCTCTATACAATTCTTGATTTTCTGAAAATATTTGTGAAATTTTATTTGACGGTCATTGAATAGAAAACCTCAATTTATAATCACATAATAGTCAAGCATTTAAGTATATTTTAACTCCTTAACAAAAGTAAACATCACGTGGGAAAGATTTTTTGACTTTTTGTGCTATGTCAATCAATTTCTGCGTGCAACAAAACAATACAAAAATAAAGTCATACTCTATTGTGGAAAATGACACAACATAGTAATTGATATTAAGTTTTCAAAAAAAGAAAATGCATTAAGAGAATCTCAAATTACTTTATCTAATAAAGGTAGGGATCTAAAAAAAATTATTTTGGTTCCATCAATGTAGCCAACGTCAAACAATTGAAAAATATCATGTTAAAGAATGTAAATTCATAAAAAAGATTTTAAAAATGATTAATAAAAAAACAGATTTTTTTGAAACATATGGTTATGCGTAAAAATTGTCCTTATAATCTAGAGTTTAAATAAGAGGTAAGTTTTGTTACAACTGAGATTTTAACTTTAGTATTGTCGACCGATTCAACCATCCCTGAACCATATTTACTATTTGAGCTCAATGACTTAGTTAACAAAAGACTATATATTATAAAAATAGAGAGTCACCATTTATATTTTCATTAATGTAAAATTGAATTATAAATTCTAATAAACTAGAGTAGAGACCTCGAGTATCACTGCGACAAATTTTACAAGGGATGATAAAATAATAAGATTGATAAATTAAAGACATACAATCCTGAAGAGAAGGAAGTGAATGAGAAAATTATTTTCTCGATCGATTTTTGCGTGACAACTGATAACCATGATTTAAAATAGGATGCGTTGTGTAGAACTATTAAGGACTAATCTATGGATACGCATCTTAAAACTCTTGTTGACATTTATATTTTAAATATTAAATTTATAAAGAAGAGTTTTGTCTTTGAAGAATATATTACCAGAATCTCAACAACATATATACATTTTTCACAAGTTTAGATCAAGTTAAGGTCCAAATTCAAGTAGCATTATGTTGAACACCATGCAATTTAATAAGACGATGACATGTACTTTGCAAGGTTTGGTATAAAATATTGTCGAAACACAACGGGTATATTTAACCACATAAATGACAAACAATTTTAAAAGTCTTAAAGATTTTAAATAGTGGTTTCCCTGTTTTGAACGCTTTAAAGTTTATGCGAGTGATGCAACTACAAATACTACTTTATAATTTTTAGTTCCACTTGTGTCAACTTATGACAACATTACATATATCTTATTAAAATAATTTAATATATCACGTAATGTGTCATATTAGTTAGAGATCATAGAAAATGATGACCTAGAGAAATAGGTAAGGAAGTGTTATGTCAGTTTTGAAAAGCAATTTTTTATGATAATAGGTTGCGAAAAAAAAAACTGTTGCATTTTTAAAATTGGACAAAGGTTCAATGTGCCGTTCGAGGAGCCGCTTAGGTTGGGGCGTTAAAAATTAATTTTGTCAAATATTATGTTTTATGAAGGTGAAATATCTCTTGCACGGAAGTGCGCTACGTTTAATCTTTAATTTATATTATAAAAAAAATATATATGTAACATTCCTTTTTTTATTTTCTTTTTGTTGTTTGTAACCGCTCATGCATATTTCATACGATTTTTACCTGATTATTTTGTAATTATATTTTTAATGTGTTTTTTTGATAATTGTCATGTTGGTTTTTTCAGTTGTACAATAAGTAACTAAATTAATACAAATAATAAAATAATTTACAAATGCATGCCAATTCATTATTATCCTCAAAGAAGGAATAAGAAAAGAAAATGGAAATATTAACAAAAAAAAAATGATTTGTTTCAAATTATTAAAGTGAATATAGTTTACAAATACATTTAATCATGTATCACCATATCTCTATAAACATATATATATTGGTGCCAACAATTTACGAAAAAATATGACACCCATACAAAACCATACATATACTAAATTCGTCAAATGTGTAAGTAAAATATACACCATCAATATTGGAACCGCTATATGTTTTAGTTGTTGAAATTTTCGGGAAATATCGACGGTCACATGCATGTAACGTATCATTTATTCGTGCAAGCTTCCAAACATGAATTCACGATGACATTAACTCCACGAGCATCTGTAAATTATTGAAACAACCACCGATAATTAATTGAATTAAATTTTATAAGGTCAGACTGTTATATACAATTATAAAATTAAATAGGGAAAAGTATAAATACCACTTTGGACGTTTATCGACTTGGAACTAACACACGTAGTTGTACAATCGTAAGCAACTTTTGAAGATATCTTACGGCATTTTAATAATTCACAAGACAAGCACCAACACAAGCCGCATATAATGGTATTTCTTCAATTAAGTATCTACATTTTAGAGCACACTAGGCTGAACAAACGACAAAACGGATTGAGCGGTGTTTCGGTGGTGGTGGAGGTGCAACAAAATCATCCGCTTGTGCAACAACTAACATTATCATTACAAAAATCCAAACAATCTTTTTCATCTCTCTCTGGGCCATAACTCTTCTCTATACAATTCTTGATTTTCTGAAAATATTTGTGAAATTTTATTTGACGGTCATTGAATAGAAAACCTCAATTTATAATCACATAATAGTTAAACATTTAAGTATATTTTAACTCCTTAACAAAACTAAACATCACGTGAGAAAGAGTTTTTGACTTTTTGTGCTATGTCAAACAATTTCTGTGTGCAACAAAACAATACAAAAATATTGTGGAAAATGACACAACATAGTAATTGATATTAAGTTTTCAAAAAAAGAAAATGCATTAAGAGAATCTCAAATTACTTTATATAATAAAGGTAGGGATCTAAAAAAAATTATTTTGGTTCCATCAATGTAGCCAACGTCAAACAATTGAAAAATATCATGTTAAAGAAAGTAAATTCATAAAAAAGATTTTAAAAATGATGAATAAAAAAATAGATTTTTTTGAAACATATGGTTATGCGTAAAAATTGTCCTTATTAATATAAAGTTTAAATAAGAGGTAAGTTTTGTTACAACTGAGATTTTAACTTTAGTATTGTCGACCAATTCAACCATCCCTGAACCATATTTACTATTTGAGCTCAATGACTTAGTTAACAAAAGACTATACATTATAAAAATAGAGAGTCACCATTTATATTTTCATTAATGTAAAATTGAATTATAAATTCTAATAAACTAGAGTAGAGACCTCCAGTATCACTGCGACAAATTTTACAAGGGATGATAAAATAATAAGGTTGATAAATTAAAGACATACAATCCTGAAGAGAAGGAAGTGAATGAGAAAATTATTTTCTCGATCGATTTTTGCGTGACAACTGATAACCATGATTTAAAATAGGATGCATTGTGTAGAACTATTAAGGACTAATCTATGGATACGCATCTTAAGACTCTTGTTGACATTTATATTTTAAATATTAAATTTATAAAGAAGAGTTTTGTCTTTGAGGAATATATTACCAGAATCTCAGCAACATATATACATTTTTCACAAGTTTAGATCAAGTTAAGGTCCAAATTCAAGTAGCATTATGTTGAACACCATGCAATTTAATAAGACGATGACATGTACTTTGCAAGGTTTGGTATAAAATAATGTCGAAACACATAACCACATAAATGACAAACAATTTTAAAAGTCTTAAAGATTTTAAATAGTGGTTTCCCTGTTTTGAACGCTTTAAAG
Organism: Cicer bijugum; assembly: GCA_037974875.1. NCBI lineage: Eukaryota > Viridiplantae > Streptophyta > Magnoliopsida > Fabales > Fabaceae > Cicer > Cicer bijugum. The sequence goes on from JBBPBT010000215.1 coordinate 445,330, forward strand.
TTTATGCGAGTGATGCAACTACAAATACTACTTTATAATTTTTAGTTCCACTTGTGTCAACTTATGACAACATTACATATATCTTATTAAAATAATTTAATATATCACGTAATGTGTCATATTAGTTAGAGATCATAGAAAATGATGACCTAGAGAAATAGGTAAGGAAGTGTTATGTCAGTTTTGAAAAGCAATTTTTTATGATAATAGGTTGCAAAAAAAAAATGTTGCATTTTTAAAATTGAACAAAGGTTCAATGTGCCGTTCGAGGAGCCGCTTAGGTTGGGGCGTTAAAAATTAATTTTGTCAAAAATTATGTTTTATGAAGGTGAAATATCTCTTGCACGGAAGTGCGCTACGTTTAATCTTTAATTTATATTATAAAAAATATATATATATATATATGTAACATTCCTTTTTTTATTTTCTTTGTGTTGTTTGTAACCGCTCATGCATATTTCATACGATTTTTACTTGATTTTTTTTTAATTAAATTTTTAATGTGTTTTTTTGATAATTGTCATGTTGGTTTTTTCAGTTGTACAATAAGTAACTAAATTAAAACAAATAATAAAATAATTTACAAATGCATGCCAATTCATTATTATCCTCAAAGAAGGAATAAGAAAAGAAAATGGAAATATTATCAAAAAAAAAATGATTTGTTTCAAATTATTAAAGTGAATATAGTTTACAAATACATTTAATCATGTATCACCATATCTCTATAAACATATATATATTGGTGCCAACAATTTACGAAAAAATATGACACCCATACAAAACCATACAGATACTAAATTCGTCAAATGTGTAAGTAAAATATACACCATCAATATTGGAACCGCTATATGTTTTAGTTGTTGAAATATTCGGGAAATATCGACGGTCACATGCATGTAACGTATCATTTATTCGTGCAAGCTCCCAAACATGAATTCACAATGACATTAACTCCACGAGCATCTGTAAATTATTGAAACAACCACCGATAATTAATTGAATTAAATTTTATAAGGTCATACAGATATATACAATTATAAAATTAAATAGGGAAAAGTATAAATACCACTTTGGACGTTTATCGACTTGGAACTAACACAAGTAGTTGTACAATCATAAGCAACTTTTGAAGATATCTTACGGCATTTTAATAATTCACAAGCACCAACACAAGCCGCATATAATGGTATTTCTTCAATTAAGTATCTACATTTTAGAGCACACTTGGCTGAACAAACGACAAAACGGATTGAGCGGTGTTTCGGTGGTGGTGGAGGTGCAACAAAATCATCCGCTTGTGCAACAACTAACATTATCATTAAAAAAATCCAAACAATCTTTTTCATCTCACTCTGGGCCATGACTCTTCTCTATACAATTCTTGATTTTCTGAAAATATTTGTGAAATTTTATTTGACGGTCATTGAATAGAAAACCTCAATTTATAATCACATAATAGTCAAGCATTTAAGTATATTTTAACTCCTTAACAAAAGTAAACATCACGTGGGAAAGATTTTTTGACTTTTTGTGCTATGTCAATCAATTTCTGCGTGCAACAAAACAATACAAAAATAAAGTCATACTCTATTGTGGAAAATGACACAACATAGTAATTGATATTAAGTTTTCAAAAAAAGAAAATGCATTAAGAGAATCTCAAATTACTTTATCTAATAAAGGTAGGGATCTAAAAAAAATTATTTTGGTTCCATCAATGTAGCCAACGTCAAACAATTGAAAAATATCATGTTAAAGAATGTAAATTCATAAAAAAGATTTTAAAAATGATTAATAAAAAAACAGATTTTTTTGAAACATATGGTTATGCGTAAAAATTGTCCTTATAATCTAGAGTTTAAATAAGAGGTAAGTTTTGTTACAACTGAGATTTTAACTTTAGTATTGTCGACCGATTCAACCATCCCTGAACCATATTTACTATTTGAGCTCAATGACTTAGTTAACAAAAGACTATATATTATAAAAATAGAGAGTCACCATTTATATTTTCATTAATGTAAAATTGAATTATAAATTCTAATAAACTAGAGTAGAGACCTCGAGTATCACTGCGACAAATTTTACAAGGGATGATAAAATAATAAGGTTGATAAATTAATGACATACAATCCTGAAGAGAAGGAAGTGAATGAGAAAATTATTTTCTCGATCGATTTTTGCGTGACAACTGATAACCATGATTTAAAATCTGATGCGTTGTGTAGAACTATTAAGGACTAATCTATGGATACGCGTCTTAAGACTCTTGTTGACATTTATAATTTAAATATGAAATTTATAAAGAAGAGTTTTGTCTTTGAAGAATATATTACCAAAATCTCAACAACATATATACATTTTTCACAAGTTTAGATCAAGTTAAGGTCCAAATTCAAGTAGCATTATCTTGAACACCGTGCAACTTAATAAGACGATGACATGTACTTTGCAAGGTTTGGTATAAAATATTGTCGAAACACAACGGGTGTATTTAACCACATAAATGACAAACAATTTTAAAAGTCTTAAAGATTTTAAATAGTGGTTTCCCTGTTTTGAACGCTTTAAGTTTATGCGAGTGATGCAACTACAAATACTACTTTATCATTTTTGGTTCCACTTGTGTCAACTTATGACAACATTACATATATCTTATTAAAATAATTTAATATATCACGTAATGTGTCATATTAGTTAGAGATCATAGAAAATGATGACCTAGAGAAATAGGTAAGGAAGTGTTATGTCAGTTTTGAAAAGCAATTTTTTATCATAATAGGTTGGGAAAAAAAAACTGTTGCATTTTTAAAATTTATCAAAGGTTCAATGTGCCGTTCGAGGAGCCGCTTAGGTTGGAGCCGCTTAGGTTAGGTTGGGACCCATCGAAAATAAACTGTCATGTTGACAATATTAGTAAAGATACAATTTTCCAATTTAAAATAAACACAATTCAAAAGAAAGACATTTATTCCCTCTATGTCAACCTAATCTGATCATTCTACAAAACACACTAAACACCCTGAGTGATCTCCACGCGCCCCGTGAGATCCTCCTAACGTAGCTCCAGTCAAGCATTCCTATCTGCATCCCTATCCACAAGGTATGAACCGGTAGGATAGTCCTGGCTCTCATCTGAGGGCAAAGCCCAGATTTCCACAATAGTTGTAAAGGGTCACCAACCGAAATTAACAGTTAACACTTAACATTTAAGCTTTTCAATGCACAAATAACCTTTTCAATTTATCATACATCTTAGAAGGGTTTTCCACATGCTAAAAGTTCATGTAATGCTTGCCAAATGTAAATGAAGTCAAATAGAGTTATCAATTCATCAAGTAATACATAACTCACCAAAACATGGATAAATCAATTGAGCAATCAATTATCTAACTCAAAATAAGATTTTCCACTAAGCCAATCGATCGGGGAAATCAATTTCCTGAAAGTTTTTAGTGAAAACTGAACTCTGGGCTTAAATCAATCGATTGGGTAAATCGATTGACTCAATCGATTGGGTAAATCGATTGACAGACAGACAGAGCCCCTGTATTGAATCAAATCGATTGGGCAAATCGATTTCGTGAAAGACAGAGCCCCTGTAATGAATCCAATCGATTTGGCAAATCGATTTCTTAAATGGTTTTGAAAAACATATTACAAACTCAATTGGGTAAATCGATTTCGTGAAAGACAGAGCCCCTGTAACTCATCAAATCGATTGGGTAAATCGATTTCCCTGTGTATTCTTTCAAAAATACATAAACTAACTCAATCACATTCAAACACCACTCCAAACCTTAACGCTTAGCAATACCCATACAATCACCACGACATTATGAGTTTCGAAATCGTTTTACAATCTAACATACTATCACACAATTCCAAAACACAACTCTTAGTAAAATCAACACAATCACAAATTTGAATCAAACACACTTACACAT
>JBBPBT010000215.1:449289-471547 GCA_037974875.1 Cicer bijugum
CGACAATCTCAACATAGACAAAATGAACCAACAAATCACATGGCATCACTTTGACTTGACAATTCCAACGCAGACAAGATGAACCAACAAATCACATGGCATCACCTTGGCACGACAATCTCAACACAGACAAAATGAACCAACAAATCACATGGCATCACTTTGACTTGACAATTCCAACGCAGACAAGATGAACCAACAAATCACATGGCATCACCTTGGTACGACAATCTCAACACAGACAAAATGAACCAACAAATCACATGGCATCACTTTGACTTGACAATTCCAACGCAGACAAGATGAACCAACAAATCACATGGCATCACCTTGGCGCGACAATCTCAACACAGACAAGATGAACCGACAAGTCACATGGCATCACCTTGACTCGACAATTCATTTCTTCACAAAATCATTTTCACGACAACATTAAGTAAACACAGATATTAAGAGATTCCCCATTCTTAATACTCATTTAACTTAATGATTTTCACAAACAAACACACATTAAGCAAACAGAAATATTAAGAGATTCCCCATTCTTAATACTCTTTTAACTCCAACGATTTTCAAAACAAACATTAAGTAACTAAGACATTAAGAGATTCCCCATTCTTAACGCTCAGTTAACTTAAACGATTTTCAAACAACATTAAGTAAACGAGACATTAAGAGATTCCCCATTCTTAATTCTCATTTAACTTAAACGATTTTCACAAACTCACATTAAGTAAACAAGACATTAAGAGATTCCCCATTCTTAATACTCGTTTAACTTAATGGTTTTCAAATTCCACACAAAACCAACTTTCACATACTTTCACAATCAATACCTACTTCATTCCAAATCATTTTCCACACAAACCACACAAAACAAACTCAAATTTCATTAGTTATCAATTTAGAATACGTCAAAACAACGAACACAAATCAACATAATCCATCACTCAAACACAACAAGTTTCATATACTCAAAATCATACATAAATGGGTTTAAAATTCATTCTCCATAAAACCTTACTTTAACCCTAACCAAATTCTTTTCAACACAACCACAAGTAAGTCCCTAAATGCAAACTAAAAGTTTGGAAGGAGCCCTTACCTTCACGTTAGCTGTAACGTGCAATTATAGCACGGCGAGCAAATCCGGTAAAATCTCCGCTCGCAACGCCGTTTCCAAAGTCGGTCCCCTAGCACCGTAGCGTGGTAGTGAGCAACTTTCCCTTCTATCTCTTCGCGAAACGAAGCTTAGATCTAGATGAAATGGAGAGATTTGAGTTTGAATCCCTAATACTGTTTTTCTTCGTTTTCGAAACAACGAGGAAGTATGAAGCTGAGAAAACCTTGCTCTCTTACCCACTAATCCTTGGGTTTCTATTCTTGAAGCCAAAGAATGAAAAAGGAAGCAAAACCAACAAATGAAGAAAAAGGGAGAAGGAGGTTTCTCGCGCGCAGAGGAAGAAGAAGGCATATGTTTTCTTTCTTGTTTCCTTTTCTTTCCTTTTTCCTTTCTTTTTCATTTTCCTTTCTTTTTCCTTTCCTCCTATTTCCCTCCAACCATATATATATATATATATATATTACTTACAATATATACATATATATTTATATATTAATATATTATAATTAAAACCAAACCAACAAATATCTAACAACTCTTACACCCATCATTTCATTCCCATCTTAATCTAATTTGATAAAAATATCTACTCTCTAGATCCCGCAGAGTCTTTGCAGTAGTTCGTGCAACAACAAAACATCCATGTTATTTGTAGCTTCAACCATTTGATCATCCCTACTGACGTTCGTCCTTGCAACGTCGTTCCCTCTTGGAGGTAGTGTTTCCGAAAAACCAACATCAAGAAGAAGTGTTAACACCACTTCGAATAATTCCAAAACTAAGTTTTGAATATATCAACACATAATAACTACCCCTGATCTGACAACTCAGACCAATTACCCCGACGCATGATCAGATAACGACTCGCAACCTACAGGTTGACTTACAATCTACAACCAAAGGCTCCACAGCCCCCAAAGAAAACCAAACCAAAGCTCTGATACCACAATGTAACACCCCGTTTTTCAAAGCGAGGGTGTATTTTTTTTTCAAAAGAAATTAAAATAAAATAGAGAAATAATTACGGAAATACCTTTGGATAAATATTTAAGTCATTTCAATTTATAAGCAGCGGAAAAGTTTTTCGAAATATGAATCCAAAGTATTTACACCTCAAAAAAATGGTACATGGAACCCATCGAAAATAAACTGTCATGCTGACAATATTAGTAAAGATACAATTTTCCAATTTAAAATAAACACAATTCAAAAGAAAGACATTTATTCCCTCTATGTCAACCTAATCTGATCATTCTACAAAACACACTAAACACCCTGAGTGATCTCCACGCGCCCCGTGAGATCCTCCTAACGTAGCTCCAGTCAAGCATTCCTATCTGCATCCCTATCCACAAGGTATGAACCGGTAGGATAGTCCTGGCTCTCATCTGAGGGCAAAGCCCAGATTTCCACAATAGTTGTAAAGGGTCACCAACCGAAATTAACAGTTAACACTTAACATTTAAGCTTTTCAATGCACAAATAACCTTTTCAATTTATCATACATCTTAGAAGGGTTTTCCACATGCTAAAAGTTCATGTAATGCTTGCCAAATGTAAATGAAGTCAAATAGAGTTATCAATTCATCAAGTAATACATAACTCACCAAAACATGGATAAATCAATTGAGCAATCAATTATCTAACTCAAAATAAGATTTTCCACTAAGCCAATCGATCGGGGAAATCAATTTCCTGAAAGTTTTTAGTGAAAACTGAACTCTGGGCTTAAATCAATCGATTGGGTAAATCGATTGACTCAATCGATTGGGTAAATCGATTGACAGACAGACAGAGCCCCTGTATTGAATCAAATCGATTGGGCAAATCGATTTCGTGAAAGACAGAGCCCCTGTAATGAATCCAATCGATTTGGCAAATCGATTTCTTAAATGGTTTTGAAAAACATATTACAAACTCAATTGGGTAAATCGATTTCGTGAAAGACAGAGCCCCTGTAACTCATCAAATCGATTGGGTAAATCGATTTCCCTGTGTATTCTTTCAAAAATACATAAACTAACTCAATCACATTCAAACACCACTCCAAACCTTAACGCTTAGCAATACCCATACAATCACCACGACATTATGAGTTTCGAAATCGTTTTACAATCTAACATACTATCACACAATTCCAAAACACAACTCTTAGTAAAATCAACACAATCACAAATTTGAATCAAACACACTTACACATGATTTCAAAACATCCCGCTTAACGGTTTCAATGCAATACCCACACAAACAAGATGAACCAACAAATCACATGGCATCACCTCGACTCGACAAACCCAATACAGACAAGATGAACAACAAATCACATGGCATCACCTTGACTCGACAATCCCAACACAAACAAAATGAACCAACAAATCACATGGCATCACTTTGACTTGACAATTCCAACGTAGACAAGATGAACCAACAAATCACATGGCATCACCTTGGCACGACAATCTCAACATAGACAAAATGAACCAACAAATCACATGGCATCACTTTGACTTGACAATTCCAACGCAGACAAGATGAACCAACAAATCACATGGCATCACCTTGGCACGACAATCTCAACACAGACAAAATGAACCAACAAATCACATGGCATCACTTTGACTTGACAATTCCAACGCAGACAAGATGAACCAACAAATCACATGGCATCACCTTGGTACGACAATCTCAACACAGACAAAATGAACCAACAAATCACATGGCATCACTTTGACTTGACAATTCCAACGCAGACAAGATGAACCAACAAATCACATGGCATCACCTTGGCGCGACAATCTCAACACAGACAAGATGAACCGACAAGTCACATGGCATCACCTTGACTCGACAATTCATTTCTTCACAAAATCATTTTCACGACAACATTAAGTAAACACAGATATTAAGAGATTCCCCATTCTTAATACTCATTTAACTTAATGATTTTCACAAACAAACACACATTAAGCAAACAGAAATATTAAGAGATTCCCCATTCTTAATACTCTTTTAACTCCAACGATTTTCAAAACAAACATTAAGTAACTAAGACATTAAGAGGTTCCTCATTCTTAACGCCCAGTTAACTTAAACGATTTTCAAAACAACGTTAAGTAAATAAGTCATTAAGAGATTCCCCATTCTTAATACTTATTTAACTTAAACGATTTTCAAAACAAAACATTTAGTAAACAAGTCATTAAGAGATTCCCCATTCTTAATACTCATTTCACTGAAACCATTTTCAAAAACAAACATTAAGTAACCAAGACATTAAGAGATTCCCCATTCTTAACGCTCATTTAACTTAAACGATTTTCACAAACTCACATTAAGTAAACAAGATATTAAGAGATTCCCCATTCTTAATACTCGTTTAACTTAAAGGTTTTCAAATTCCATACAAAACCAACTTTCACATTCAATCCATAATTCGCACCAAATTATTTTCCACACAAAACAAACTCAAACATACTTTCACATTCAATCCATAATTCGCACCAAATCATTTTCCACACAAACCACACAAAACAAACTCAAACATACTTTCATATTCAATCCATAATTCGCACCAAATCATTTTCCATACAAACCACACAAACACATCTCAAGTTTCATCAGTATCAATTAAGAACACGTCAAAACAACGAACACAAATCAACAAAATCCACCACTCAAACACACAAATTTCATTTACTCAAAATCATACATAAATGAGTTTTAAATTCATTTTCCACAAAACATTCATCAATATAACCAAAACCTAACTCTAAGATTTTACCCATAAAGCCTTAGATACATTTTCCCAAATCAATATTCCAACCCTAACAAAATTCTTTTCCACACAACCATAGATAAGGCCCTAAATGCAAACTAAAAGTTTGGAAGGAGCCCTTACCTTCACTTTAGCTTTTTCGTTCGATTTCAGTATCGTGAGCAAATCCGGTAAAAATCTCCACTCGCAACGCCGCTTCCAAAGTTAGCTCACTAGCACCGTAGTGTAGTGGTGAGCAACTTTTCCTTCTATCACTTCTTGAAACGACGCTTAGATCTAGATGAAACAGAGAGATTTGAGTTTGAATCCCTAAAACCGTTTTTCTTCGTTTTCGAATCGAAGGTGAAGAGTGAAGTTGAGAAATCCTTGTCCTATCACCCACCAAGCCTTGGGTTTCTATTTTTGAACAAAAGGAAGTAGCGAAAATGAACAAAAGAAGAGGGAGGAAGATTGATGATGCGCGAGACAGGGAGAGGAAGGAGACGGAAAAATGTTTCTCTTTTCTCTTTGTTTTCCTTTCTTCCTTTTTCTTTCCTTTCCACTTCTTTTCTTTATATTTCCTTTTCTCCTATTTCCCTCTAACCATATATATATATATATATATATATATATATATATATAACAATATATAATATATATATAATAATTTAAATCTAAACCAAAAAATATCTAACAATTCTCACATCCATCACTTCACTCACATCTCCAACTATTTTAATAAAAATATCTACTCTCGTTGCAACTCAATTGTCAAATACAATTTTCCTCAACCTGAGATATTTTGAACAAAACCGCCCAGAATTAAATTCTTCAAAACCCAAATAATTTATTCTTTGACAAATAATTTTAATCCAATTTCCAAAAATATATTTTCGGCCTTTAACTCACTAAATACCAAAAACTGGGTTAAAAGCCTAAGCAATTTAACACAAAATACCCTAAAATGGTATAACTTAGGATTTAAAATTACGGGTCTTACATTACTACCCCCGTAAAATTAGTTTCGTCCTCGAAACTTAAAGTACGAGTAGCAATCCTCACTAGGTTTGTACTCAAATTCAACAAACTAGTCACAACTTATTTCACACGGCCTTCTCGAAAAAAAATGTTGCCTACCCCTTTTCATAGGGTGCTTAATATCTGCACCCATTCATAGTCGGTAAGGCTCGTCCGTTCCATTCAACATGGTTTTGTTTATCATCGACAAGAGATTAAGGATGATCAGTCCCTCAATTTGTCAATAAATATCCAACAACCATGATAGTGGCTTAGACTATCTTAACCGAATTGTAATAGCGCTCCTTGCAACCTACATCTGACGTTATCTTAATGTACAAGCAGTCAACAATCTTCTCAAGGTCCATTGAATTTCCCTTATTTTCCTATAACTTTGATCCTGTCGATGAAGTGAAATATCCCATACCTATGTCACGTCGTCTCATTTGCATCCACTTGGTACGAAACATCCGTTTGGTATCGAACTGAAACACTTAGAATGACCCCAACACACATAGCACAGAACAATCACTACATCCGAGACCTCCTAAATTTCTCCCTTGTTCATAAATCCTCGATTTTTCTTAAGTCGTACAACCACGTCAATCTGTAGTGTTCTTATTAGTATGTTATTTCCAGTTATAAATTTAATAATTCCATTCCCCTCATATGCTTGGTGATCAAAGCTTCCTCAAATATTTTCGAAATCGTGCCAAAGACTATACCACTTGGGATACCCAAACTTCTTCTCAGTTTAGTACTTCATTTCAAGAGTCACGTTTTTCCATTAAGATCCAACTTGAATCTAATTCACATATCAAGGTCTACATTTGTCTCATGCCTAACACCTCAAATTTCACGCCTCACTAGAAAATTTCTTACATACTTCGCAATCATGCACCAACTTGAAAATAGTTCTCCTACTTCTACTGCCAATATTCATTCTGGTACTTCTTAATTTCGCTGAGTCCTTCATTTGCAACTTGCTGATTATCCTTTCATTATGACAGGTCAACCGCATTGTATTCGCTACATCACTTTTCCATTTCATGTTCAATTGTTTCCTATCAACCAAACATTTAACTCCTTTGATTGACGAACACAATAACAATCCCCATGACATGCACTCAAGTAATTTCTTTATATCATTGGCATACCTTTATAATAATAATGTCTGAATTATAGGTGAGATAATTCCTTTCCTGAATCTTTAATTGTCATAAGCTACATCTCTATGTGCTGCTCCAACAAATTTCTTGGTACATTTTCCAATTTTTGGTTCACTCGCTGGATTCTTATTCCTTCTCCACCTTCACCGAGATACAAACTGAAAGAATCCTAACAATCGAACGTCCTAAAGAATTATTTCTCAAACGTTCTTCATTAGCATTTCCTAAGAAATGATTATCTATAACTTCATCCTCATAAATTTTCCAGTAAAATATCTCAACGTTTGATTTCCCAAGACCAACAACTAAATCATAAATCATTCATTCCATCTCTTCTTTTTCACTTTCTATCATTTAATAGGATTCTCAAATTTGATCTTCAAAATCTCCAAACACTTCCATCCTTAACATGAATCATTTATCACTTGCCTGCCTCAACTCCTCTGATTATGAATGTCTTAAGCATTACTTGGTCCTCCATCCCACTTTGTGGATATTAGATCATCAACTAATAAAATCAACCATCTTAGGGTCCCAAATCAAATCTCGAATAATCCTTCCAACCTATCAAAATATTAACATCCTCTTAGTAATTCCCATCCTTTAATAGACTCTCAAAACTTATATTACCGCCATCTCGAAGTATTCCCGTACTCGATACTTCAAATTCCACTTAATGGTAACATAGGGTTCAATACATCAAGGCCTAACTCATTATGTTTTGCCGAACATTGCTCACAATTCACACTTATGTGTCTATAGATTCATCCAATATCACTATCCGTACTTACTATCTCCTAAACCACAAAGAGATTGGTCACTTATCAACAAAATATATAGTCTCACTCCTATACTCGTCACGAGATGCATACTTAATAATCCAAGTTGCGAATCTAGTCTAACTCGAATGTTCGACTTTATTCCTCAAGGTATCGACAACTCCTCGAAGCATATTTTATCTATCCAAAGGAGTATTTACTCCTAATGTGCAACGCTCCCTTAACTTCAATATCAGTCTCTTTCATTGACACCTCAGCACCAAATGTTATCCCAAATGGAAGCCTTATCTTCTCAACAGTTCCATGATGTTCACATCCCCTAGACAGTTGTCAAACTTCATCCAGTTTCATCCTGAAATCTACCAGGAAAACATCTAATACTTTTCTTAACAAGAGTCCTCAACTTAGATCTTTACTTGAAATCCCTTATTAGTCTAATGTTAATTCATCCATACTCATCATCTTCGAATTTACACCAACACATAGCTTTTGTGTCCTTGGAACCATTTTATAAATTCCATGTCGTCATGATTTGCTTCAAGTCTGCTTGGCAATTCGTCATCTCGAAGATCTTTTCCATTTCTCAAATCCACTAATAATCTATTTTCTTGAGTTCTCATCACCCTTGAACTTTGGAGGATGGTAATGACGACAATCTTTCAATCCTCTTGACTTAATAGCATAAATCTCTCTTTCCCTCTTCTCCAGATCCCGTCGAGTCCTTGCAGTAGTTCGTGCAACAACAAAACATCCATGTTATTTGTAGCTTCAACCCTTTGATCATCCCTACTGACGTTCGTCCTTACAATGTCGCTCCCTCTTGGAGGTAGTGTTTCCGAAAAACCAACATAAAGAAGAAGTGTTAACACCACTTCGAATAATTCCAAAACTAAGTTTTGAATATATCAACACATAATAACTACCCCTGATCTGACAACTCAGACCAATTACCCCGACGCATGATCAGATAACGACTCGCAACCTACAGGTTGACTTACAATCTACAACCAAAGGCTCCACAGCCCCCAAAGAAAACCAAACCAAAGCTCTGATACCACAATGTAACACCCCGTTTTTCAAAGCGAGGGTATATTTTTTTTTAAAAAAAGAAATTAAAATAAAATAGAGAAATAAATACGGAAATACCTTTTGATAAATATTTAAGTCATTTCAATTTATAAGCAGCGGAAAAGTTTTTCGAAAATATGAATCCAGAGTATTTACCCCTCAAAAAATGGTACATGGAACCCATCGAAAATAAACTGTCATGCTGACAATATTAGTAAAGATACAATTTTCCAATTTAAAATAAACACAATTCAAAAGAAAGACATTTATTCCCTCTATGTCAACCTAATCTGATCATTCTACAAAACACACTAAACACCCTGAGTGATCTCCACGCGCCCCGTGAGATCCTCCTAACGTAGCTCCAGTCAAGCATTCCTATCTGCATCCCTATCCACAAGGTATGAACCGGTAGGATAGTCCTGGCTCTCATCTGAGGGCAAAGCCCAGATTTCCACAATAGTTGTAAAGGGTCACCAACCGAAATTAACAGTTAACACTTAACATTTAAGCTTTTCAATGCACAAATAACCTTTTCAATTTATCATACATCTTAGAAGGGTTTTCCACATGCTAAAAGTTCATGTAATGCTTGCCAAATGTAAATGAAGTCAAATAGAGTTATCAATTCATCAAGTAATACATAACTCACCAAAACATGGATAAATCAATTGAGCAATCAATTATCTAACTCAAAATAAGATTTTCCACTAAGCCAATCGATCGGGGAAATCAATTTCCTGAAAGTTTTTAGTGAAAACTGAACTCTGGGCTTAAATCAATCGATTGGGTAAATCGATTGACTCAATCGATTGGGTAAATCGATTGACAGACAGACAGAGCCCCTGTATTGAATCAAATCGATTGGGCAAATCGATTTCGTGAAAGACAGAGCCCCTGTAATGAATCCAATCGATTTGGCAAATCGATTTCTTAAATGGTTTTGAAAAACATATTACAAACTCGATTGGGTAAATCGATTTCGTGAAAGACAGAGCCCCTGTAACTCATCAAATCGATTGGGTAAATCGATTTCCCTGTGTATTCTTTCAAAAATACATAAACTAACTCAATCACATTCAAACACCACTCCAAACCTTAACGCTTAGCAATACCCATACAATCACCACGACATTATGAGTTTCGAAATCGGTTTACAATCTAACATACTATCACACAATTCCAAAACACAACTCTTAGTAAAATCAACACAATCACAAATTTGAATCAAACACACTTACACATAATTTCAAAACATCCCGCTTAACGGTTTCAATGCAATACCCACACAAACAAGATGAACCAACAAATCACATGGCATCACCTCGACTCGACAAACCCAATACAGACAAGATGAACCAACAAATCACATGGCATCACCTTGACTCGACAATCCCAACACAAACAAAATGAACCAACAAATCACATGGCATCACTTTGACTTGACAATTCCAACGCAAACAAGATGAACCAACAAATCACATGGCATCACCTTGGCACGACAATCTCAACATAGACAAAATGAACCAACAAATCACATGGCATCACTTTGACTTGACAATTCCAACGCAGACAAGATGAACCAACAAATCACATGGCATCACCTTGGCACGACAATCTCAACACAGACAAAATGAACCAACAAATCACATGGCATCACTTTGACTTGACAATTCCAACGCAGACAAGATGAACCAACAAATCACATGGTGTAACACCCCAAATTTTATAATAAACTATTTTATTAATTAAATAGAATTTTATATAATTAATTTGATGTTAAAATTATTTTAAAATATATGTTGATAAATTTTGTGAATAATTTTCGTGATATGGATGTTTTCTATGACGTGCTGGTATGATAGATATTATATTTAATGAGCAATATAAATAATAAATATTTTCTTTATTATTTTACATATCTTTCTAAAAATAAAAGTATTTTAGTGCAATATTTTAAAGAACAAGATTTTATATGATTTTAAGTGTATATGTGAGTTGGTAATTAATATGAGATTTTAATCATTTTTAAGTATCTCTTTTTTTAATTATTCCTAAATATATCTTATTTTAATTATTTATAGAATCTTGAGATCGTAGTAATATTGTGTTTGATTTTCTTTGTTTTTATATACTTATTTTTGAATTGTGATTATATATATATATTTATTATGATTTAGTAATTTACATAAAATATTATTGTTGTCTCTATTTATTTTATAATTTTGACTATTTTCTAATATGATGGTATTGTTATAATATGAATATTTTGAGAAATAAGTATAATTGTAGGGATTATTTTGAATGTGAAAGTTTCTATTATTAGTAATATGTTTTTTTTATATATTATTTTAATTACTCTAATTTAGAAAATATTACTAATGTTTGAAAAACTAAATGGGGTTTGGAGGAATATTAAAAAGGAGATTAAATAATTATTAGTTTAATTTTAACAAAATAAAAATAATAATAGTAAAATATAAATAAAGAGACCAACGGGGTTGACTCTATGAACCCTAATTGTTAAAAATATAAAACAAACAAAAGAAGGGAGTTGGAAGGGCAGCCGTAGAACCAAAGAGTAAACACAACAACCTATCGTTTGACACTGGAGAGCCATAACTGTCCCAGAAAAGTTTCTCTGTTTTCGTCCAAATTTCAAAATCCTTATTTTGCATCGTTCTTCTTCACTGTAAGTCCGATTTGAGTGAAACAAACGCCAAAACGACCATGTGAAAAGTGGCTATATTATCCATTGATTGGGTTTCTGATTTATGGTAATTCTCCTTGACCGAATTTCGAATTTAGTTTTTAGAGTATCTTCTCATAATTTATTTTTAACGTTTACCCATAAACTATCGAGTTAGATCGATTGAAGGACCAAGAATCAACGAACAAAGATTGTTTGCTCGTGGAATCGTATTCGTGTGTGAAAGCTTCAAAATAAGGTAAGGGGTGAGAGAGCGTTTGAATTCATGAGTATAATATATTGTGAGATGAACGGGAAAACCGTATTTCCCAACGATTCATCCGGGGCTTGCTACGTACGGCAGTAGCCCTTTGAGAGATAAATTGATTAATTTGAAATATGAGAATTGTGAGATTAAAATGTGAAATAGAAATTTTTATAAGGTGTTGATTGATTTAATTTTCGATACTTGTGTGGTAGTTGATATTTGTTATTATTGTGAAGTTGGATGTTGAATGAAATTATGTGTACATGTTGGCTTACATGATGATAATGAAATATGGATGATTATTATTTGTTATTATTGTGTACATGTTTGTTATTATTTGTTATTATTGTGATGTGATTATGAAATATGGATGCATGGTTTGATATATGCTTATGTGATGATAATGATGATTTTTGATTGATGATAGTGGTGTTATAAAATTGTGATGAACTTATATATTGATCATGATTATTTATGATTAATGATATTATAAAATTGTGATGAAAATATTGAAGCACCCCATACTTGATGAGATAGTGATGATTCTTAAATACGATGCTCTTAAGGGAGTAGTCTAAGCTAACGGGGGGAGAAAATAAATATTGTGAATGTGTGAAGTGGAGATTATTTTGTCATCATATAGGTAGGGCCTGACAAGCCTAGTGATTCTGGGGAAGTACAACTGAATGAGCCTGATCGTGGCGGTCTGCTGTCGAGCCTTAAGGCAAGATTGTTAGACCTTGGAGGTATTCCGGTGGGGAATTCCTAGGTGACTTGGAGGTAGCACTCCAAATGTCGGGAGCTACCATGCAACACACGTTTACCCCGACTGTCACGTATATGTGTCTCGGGTTTTGAGTTGAGGGGATCTATGAGGACAGGGCCAATTTGAATTGTCCGTCCACCGGGATGGTGGCATAGTATCATGGCCTCCTAACCAAGTACTTCAGAGTTAGAATGGTACCACATTGTGAAGTAGAGTCTAAGCTCATGCATAGCATTGCATTTCCTTGTGATTGTTTTATTGTGATTGATGTGTTTCAAAGGTAAAATTAATTAGATGATTTGATGCATATTATAATGAGATGATTATTTTACTTGAGTGACTTTGATGTTATATTATGATACTATTTAATTAAATATTTTGATATATCGTAAAGTGATTATGATACGGTTCTATTATGATTGTTTGCGTGTTCTTCTTACTCATATTATACTATTAACATGATTTCAAAACTCACCTCCTTCGTTGTTTGTGTTTGACTGGCTGGGCCCTGCGTTTGCAAAATCGCAGTTATTACAGGTTAATGAGTCTTGAAGTTCAAGTTTGGGAGGAACCCCGCTCTGATAGGTGATACCGGGAATAAGGGTTTTAACTTGTATTTTACTTATTTAATTTGATTTGAATTTTGTATGAAAACCTTAGAAGTACTAGTAAGTTTTTAGAATTAAATCAAGTAATTATACTTAAATCAAGCTTATCGAGATTGCACTATTTTAATTGACAAAATAAGTATAAAGTGTTTTTATTTTTATTTTTGAGAAACGTGATATCCTAAATTAGATATTAAATTTTTATTCTCTTTAACAAATTTCTTTATCCGCTGCAAGTTTTCTTTAAATAATTTAGTATATATTATTACAAATGTTATTTTGGGATTTAGGGTGTCACAAACACACCTATTTAATGCACAAGATTGGTTAAAAACCCTAATTGGAGAAGAATAACCATAGGGAGGACGAAAATGACCTTAATGTTCATCCAATGACACAAACACACCTATTGGATGCACAAGATTGGTTAAAAACCCTAATTGGAGAAGAATAACCCTAGGGAGGACGAAAATGACCTAAATGTTCATCCAATGACACAAACACACCTATTGGATGCACAAGATTGGTTAAAAACCCTAATTGGACAAGAATGACCCTAGGGAGGAAGAAAATGACCTAAATGTTCAACACATGACACAAACACACCTATTGGATGCACAAGATTGGTTAAAAACCCTAATTGGACAAGAATAACCCTAGGGAGGACGAAAATGAACTAAATGTTCAACCAATGAGACAAACACACCTATTGGATGCACAAGATTGGTTAAAAACCCTAATTGGACAAGAATGACCCTAGGGAGGAAGAAAATTGTAACACCCCAAATTTTATAATAAACTATTTTATTAATTAAATAGAATTTTAAATAATTAATTTGATGTTAAAATTATTTTAGAATATATGTTGATAAATTTTGTGAATAATTTTCATGATATGGATGTTTTCTATGATGTGTTGGTTTGATAGATATTATATTTAATGAGCAATATAAATAATAAATATTTTACTTTATTATTTTACATATCTTTCTAAAAATAAAAGTATTTTAGTGTAATATTTTAAAGAACAAGATTTTATATGATTTTAAGTGTATATGTGAGTTGGTAATTAATATGATATTTTCTTACATGTTTGACTAATGTTAAGTGTGTACATATTTAGATTTTTAATCATTTTTAAGTATCTCTTATTTAAATTATTTCTAAATATATCTTATTTTAATTATTTATAGAATCTTGAGATCGTAGTAATATTGTGTTTGATTTTCTTTGTTTTTATATACTTATTTTTGAATTGTGATTTTATATATATATTTATTATGATTTAGTAATTTACATAAAATATTATTGTTATCTCTATTTATTTTATAATTTTGACTATTTTCTAATATGATGGTATTGTTATAATATGAATATTTTGAGAAATAAGTATAATTGTAGGGATTATTTTGAACGTGAAAGTTTCTATTATTAGTAATATGTTTTTTTTATATATTATTTTAATTACTCTAATTTAGAAAATATTACTAAAGTTTGGAAAACTAAATGGGGTTTGGAGGAATATTAAAAAGGAGATTAAATAATTATTAGTTTAATTTTAACAAAATAAAAATAATAATAGTAAAATATAAATAAAGAGACCAATGGGGTTGACTCTATGAACCCTAATTGTTAAAAATATAAAACAAACAAAAGAAGGGAGTTGGAAGGGCAGCCGTAGAACCAAAGAGTAAACACAACAACCTATCGTTTGACACTGGAGAGCCATAACTGTCCCAGAAAAGTTTCTCTGTTTTCGTCCAAATTTCAAAATCCTTATTTTGCACCGTTCTTCTTCACTGTAAGTCCGATTTGAGTGAAACAAACGCCAAAACGACCATGTGAAAAGTGGCTATATTATCCATTGATTGGGTTTCTGATTTATGGTAATTCTCCTTGACCGAATTTCGAATTTAGTTTTTAGAGTATCTTCTCATAATTTATTTTTAACGTTTACCCATAAACTATCGAGTTAGATCGATTGAAGGACCAAGAATCAACGAACAAAGATTGTTTGCTCGTGGAATCGTATTCGTGTGTGAAAGCTTCGAAATAAGGGAAGGGGTGAGAGAGCGTTTGAATTCATGAGTATAATATATTGTGAGATGAACGGGAAAACCGTATTTCCCAACGATTCATCCGGGGCTTGCTACGTACGGCAGTAGCCCTTTGAGAGATAAATTGATTAATTTGAAATATGAGAATTGTGAGATTAAAATGTGAAATAGAAATTTTTATAAGGTGTTGATTGATTTAATTTTCGATACTTGTGTGGTAGTTGATATTTGTTATTATTGTGAAGTTGGATGTTGAATGAAATTATGTGTACATGTTGGCTTACGTGATGATAATGAAATATGGATGATTATTATTTGTTATTATTGTGATGTGATTGTTTGTTATTATTTGTTATTATTGTGTACATGTTTGTTATTATTTGTTATTATTGTGATGTGATTATGAAATATGGATGCATGGTTTGATATATGCTTATGTGATGATAATGATGATTTTTGATTTTTGATTGATGATAGTGGTGTTATAAAATTGTGATGAACTTATATATTGATCATGATTATTTATGATTAATGATATTATAAAATTGTGATGAAAATATTGAAGCACCCCATACTTGATGAGATAGTGATGATTCTTAAATACGATGCTCTTAAGGGAGTAGTCTAAGCTAACGGGGGGAGAAAATAAATATTGTGAATGTGTGAAGTGGAGATTATTTTGTCATCATATAGGTAGGGCCTGACAAGCCTAGTGATTCTGGGGAAGTACAACTGAATGAGCCTGATCGTGGCGGTCTGCTGTCGAGCCTTAAGGCAAGATTGTTAGACCTTGGAGGTATTCCGGTGGGGAATTCCTAGGTGACTTGGAGGTAGCACTCCAAATGTCGGGAGCTACCATGCAACACACGTTTACCTCGACTGTCACGTATATGTGTCTCGGGTTTTGAGTTGAGGGGATCTATGAGGACAGGGCCAATTTGAATTGTCCGTCCACCGGGATGGTGGCATAGTATCATGGCCTCCTAACCATGTACTTCAGAGTTAGAATGGTACCACATTGTGAAGTAGAGTCTAAGCTCATGCATAGCATTGCATTTCCTTGTGATTGTTTTATTGTGATTGATGTGTTTCAAAGGTAATATTAATTAGATGATTTGATGCATATTATAATGAGATGATTATTTTAATTGAGTGACTTTGATGTTATATTATGATACTATTTAATTAAATATTTTGATATATCGTAAAGTGATTATGATACGGTTCTATTATGATTGTTTGCGTGTTCTTCTTACTCATATTATACTATTAACATGATTTCAAAACTCACCTCCTTCGTTGTTTGTGTTTGACTGGCTGGGCCCTGCGTTTGCGAAATCGCAGTTATTACAGGTTAATGAGTCTTGAAGTTCAAGTTTGGGAGGAACCCCGCTCTGATAGGTGATACCGGGAATAAGGGTTTTAATTTGTATTTTACTTATTTAATTTGAATCAAATTTTTGTATGTAAACCTTAGAAGTACTAATAAGTTTTTAGAATTAAATCAAGTAATTATACTTAAATCAAGTTTATTGAGATTAAATTGTTTTATTTGAGTAATAAAATTTGAATTGGTGCATGTGTACTTTGAGAAACGTGATATCCTAAATTAGTTACAAAAGATTTTATTTTCTTGAAAATATAATTCTATTTATCCGCTGCAAATTTTATAGGAATATGATTAAAATTATTATATATATTATTGTGGGATTTAGGGTGTCACACATGGCATCACCTTGGTACGACAATCTCAACACAGACAAAATGAACCAACAAATCACATGGCATCACTTTGACTTGACAATTCCAACGCAGACAAGATGAACCAACAAATTACATGGCATCACCTTGGCGCGACAATCTCAACACAGACAAGATGAACCGACAAATCACATGGCATCACCTTGACTCGACAATTCATTTCTTCACAAAATCATTTTCACGACAACATTAAGTAAACACAGATATTAAGAGATTCCCCATTCTTAATACTCATTTAACTTAATGATTTTCACAAACAAACACACATTAAGCAAACAGAAATATTAAGAGATTCCCCATTCTTAATACTCTTTTAACTCCAACGATTAAGAGAAATATTAAACAAACATTAAGTAACTAAGACATTAAGAGGTTCCTCATTCTTAACGCCCAGTTAACTTAAACGATTTTCAAAACAACGTTAAGTAAATAAGTCATTAAGAGATTCCCCATTCTTAATACTTATTTAACTTAAACGATTTTCAAAACAAAACATTCAGTAAACAAGTCATTAAGAGATTCCCCATTCTTAATACTCATTTCACTGAAACCATTTTCAAAAACAAACATTAAGTAACCAAGACATTAAGAGATTCCCCATTCTTAACGCTCATTTAACTTAAACGATTTTCACAAACTCACATTAAGTAAACAAGATATTAAGAGATTCCCCATTCTTAATACTCGTTTAACTTAAAGGTTTTCAAATTCCATACAAAACCAACTTTCACATTCAATCCATAATTCGCACCAAATTATTTTCCACACAAACCACACAAAACAAACTCAAACATACTTTCACATTCAATCCATAATTCGCACCAAATCATTTTCCACACAAACCACACAAAACAAACTCAAACATACTTTCATATTCAATCCATAATTCGCACCAAATCATTTTCCATACAAACCACACAAACACATCTCAAGTTTCATCAGTATCAATTAAGAACACGTCAAAACAACGAACACAAATCAACAAAATCCACCACTCAAACACACAAATTTCATTTACTCAAAATCATACATAAATGAGTTTTAAATTCATTTTCCACAAAACATTCATCAATATAACCAAAACCTAACTCTAAGATTTTACCCATAAAGCCTTAGATACATTTTCCCAAATCAATATTCCAACCCTAACAAAATTCTTTTCCACACAACCACAGATAAGGCCCTAAATGCAAACTAAAAGTTTGGAAGGAGCCCTTACCTTCACTTTATCTTTTTCGTTCGATTTCGGTATCATGAGCAAATCCGGTAAAAATCTCCACTCGCAACGCCGCTTCCAAAGTTAGCTCACTAGCACCGTAGTGTAGTGCTGAGCAACTTTTCCTTCTATCACTTCTTGAAACGACGCTTAGATCTAGATGAAACAGAGAGATTTGAGTTTGAATCCCTAAAACCGTTTTTCTTCGTTTTCGAATCGAAGGTGAAGAGTGAAGTTGAGAAATCCTTGTCCTATCACCCACCAAGCCTTGGGTTTCTATTTTTGAACAAAAGGAAGTAGCGAAAATGAACAAAAGAAGAGGGAGGAAGATTGATGATGCGCGAGACAGGGAGTGTGACACCCTAAATCCCACAATAATATATATAATAATTTTTATCATATTCCTATAAAATTTGCAGCGGATAAATAGAATTATATTTTCAAGAAAATAAAATCTTTTGTAACTAATTTTAGGATATCACGTTTCTCACAGTACACATGCACCAATTCAAATTTTATTACTAAAATAAAACAATTTAATCTCAATAAACTTGATTTAAGTATAATTACTTGATTTAATTCTAAAAACTTATTAGTACTTCTAAGGTTTTCATACAAAAATTTGATTCAAATTAAATAAGTAAAATACAAATTAAAACCCTTATTCCCGGTATCACCTATCAGAGCGGGGTTCCTCCCAAACTTGAACTTAATGACTCATTAACCTGTAATAACTGCGATTTCGCAAACGCAGGGCCCAGCCAGTCAAACACAAACAACGAAGGAGGTGAGTTTTGAAATCATGTTAATAGTATAATATGAGTAAGAAGAACACGCAAACAATCATAATAGAACCGTATCATAATCACTTTACGATATATCAAAATATTTAATTAAATAGTATCATAATATAACATCAAAGTCACTCAAGTAAAATAATCATCTCATTATAATATGCATCAAATCATCTAATTAATTTTACCTTTGAAACACATCAATCACAATAAAACAATCACAAGGAAATGCAATGCTATGCATGAGCTTAGACTCTACTTCACAATGTGGTACCATTCTAACTCTGAAGTACTTGGTTAGGAGGCCATGATACTATGCCACCATCCCGGTGGACGGACAATTCAAATTGGCCCTGTCCTCATAGATCCCCTCAACTCAAAACCCGAGACACATATACGTGACAGTCGGGGTAAACGTGTGTTGCATGGTAGCTCCCGACATTTGGAGTGCTACCTCCAAGTCACCTAGGAATTCCCCACCGGAATACCTCCAAGGTCTAACAATCTTGCCTTAAGGCTCGACAGCAGACCGCCACGATCAGGCTCATTCAGTTGTACTTCCCCAGAATCACTAGGCTTGTCAGGCCCTACCTATATGATGACAAAATAATCTCCACTTCACACATTCACAATATTTATTTTCTCCCCCCGCTAGCTTAGACTACTCCCTTAAGAGCATCGTATTTAAGAATCATCACTATCTCATCAAGTATGGGGTGCTTCAATATTTTCATCACAATTTTATAATATCATTAATCATAAATAATCATGATCAATATATAAGTTCATCACAATTTTATAACACCACTATCATCAATCAAAAATCATCATTATCATCACATAAGCATATATCAAACCATGCATCCATATTTCATAATCACATCACAATAATAACAAATAATAACAAACATGTACACAATAATAACAAATAATAACAAACAATCACATCACAATAATAACAAATAATAATCATCCATATTTCATTATCATCACGTAAGCCAACATGTACACATAATTTCATTCAACATCCAACTTCACAATAATAACAAATATCAACTACCACACAAGTATCGAAAATTAAATCAATCAACACCTTATAAAAATTTCTATTTCACATTTTAATCTCACAATTCTCATATTTCAAATTAATCAATTTATCTCTCAAAGGGCTACTGCCGTACGTAGCAAGCCTCGGATGAATCGTTGGGAAATACGGTTTTCCCGTTCATCTCACAATATATTATACTCATGAATTCAAACGCTCTCTCACCCCTTACCTTATTTTGAAGCTTTCACACACGAATACGATTCCACGAGCGAACAACCTTTGTTCGTTGATTCTTGGTCCTTCAATCGATCTAACTCGATAGTTTATGGGTAAACGTTAAAAATAAATTATGAGAAGATACTCTAAAAACTAAATTCGAAATTTGGTCAAGGAAAATTACCATAAATCAGAAACCCAATCATTGGATAATATAGCCACTTTTCACATGGTCGTTTTGCCGTTTGTTTCACTCAAATCGGACTTACAGTGAAGAAGAACGGTGCAAAATAAGGATTTTGAAATTTGGACGAAAACAGAGAAACTTTTCTGGGACAGTTATGGCTCTCCAGTGTCAAACGATAGGTTGTTGTGTTTACTCTTTGGTTCTACGGCTGCCCTTCCAACTTCCTTCTTTTGTTTGTTTTATATTTTTAACAATTAGGGTTCATAGAGTCAACCTCATTGGTCTCTTTATTTATATTTTACTATTATTATTTTTATTTTGTTAAAATTAAACTAATAATTATTTAATCTCCTTTTTAATATTCCTCCAAACCTCATTTATTTTTTCAAACATTAGTAATATTTTCTAAATTAGAGTAATTAAAATAATATATAAAAAAACATATTACTAATAATAGAAACTTTCACATTCAAAATAATCCCTACAATTATACTTCTTTCTCAAAATATTCATATTATAACAATACCATCATATTAGAAAATAGTCAAAATTATAAAATAAATAGAGATAACAATAATATTTTATGTAAATTACTAAATCATAATAAATATATATATAAAATCACAATTCAAAAATAAGTGTATAAAAACAAAGAAAATCAAACACAATATTACTACGATCTCAAGATTCTATAAATAATTAAAATAAGATATATTTAGAAATAATTAAAAAAAGAGATACTTAAAAATGATTGAAATCTAAATATGTACACACTTAACATTAGTCAAACATGTAAGAAAATATCATATTAATTACCAACTCACATATACACTTAAAATCATATAAAATCTTGTTCTTTAAAATATTACACTAAAATACTTTTATTTTTAGAAAGATATGTAAAATAATAAAGTAAAATATTTATTATTTATATTGCTCATTAAATATAATATCTATCAAACCAACACAATCATAGAAAACATCCATATCACGAAAATTATTCACAAAATTTATCAACATATATTCTAAATTAATTTTAACATCAAATTAATTATTTAAAATTCTATTTAATTAATAAAATAGTTTATTATAAATTTTGGGGTGTTACAATTCTCCCCCTGTTAAAGAATTTCGTCCTCGAAATTTTCGGTGAGTGAACTAATATCCAACTTATCACCCTCAAGATTCAAACTTAGTCTATAAATATATTTAAGATATTCAATATCCAATTAAGCACAACATGTAGAAAATCAACATAGCATTATGGACTAACATGACAAAATAAATCAATTAAACACACAATATTTATCTTTCAATTATGAAGTTAAATGTCTATAACATTCATCATTCAATTATGAAATAAAATATCATAGAGTTACTCGCTGTAATTTACATATAAAACATAACATATATGTTTTGTCAATAATAATGTAGTTCCTTCAGTTTGGTTAAGTGAAACACATCCCAAGTACGTTGTCAATTTCAACTAGTTATTTCAAACCAAATATTACTAGTTTTACTCCTTAAAACAAAATCTAAATCCTACCACCAAACATTCAATAAATTTAATTTAGGTCGGACAAATAGAGCAATTTTTAAGATATTAAACACATCTAACAGCTTAAAAATATTATAATAATTTATAATCAGCCACTCTATAAAAACATACTCTGTATATAATCAAGGAGGAAAAAAAACTAATGATAAAGATACTATTTCCTAATAAAATTTATTAATA
>JBBPBT010000215.1:475992-498343 GCA_037974875.1 Cicer bijugum
TTTATTTCATATATAAAATTATATTTCGTATCAACACAAGAGCCAATATATTTTATGTCAAATAACTTTATATAAATGTAGTTATTATGCAAAATAATATGATTTTTTTGGTAAATTACTCACTATGTTATGCTATGTATTGTATCTCCTTCCAATAACTTATGTATACTATAGGCTATAATATTTCTAAATTTATTTTTTATTTATTTTTGAAATAATTTGAATTAACAACTCTTTAATATTGTCTCCAAAAAATAAAATTCTTTCCAATAGTTGTGAGACAAAACTATTTAATGATTTTTATTATTTAAATATTTTTTAGACTCAAGAATTTTAATTTATTAAACCTATGTTTTTCTTTCTATTTAAAATAAATAAAACTACTCTTCAATCATAGCTTTTTTAATAGAAATAAATATGAAATATTTTTGTATTTCCAAAAAATCCATTGAAAAATGATTTTAAAAATTAAATATAGAACTTGTAAAAATCTAATTTTGTATATCATAATTCAAACTAGCCTCACCCACGTTTTTATTACAATAAACAAATTAATAAATTTATTAATAAATTTTTTTTAATTGTAATTTCTAAATTAATAATGCTTAAATAAAAAAAAAGTTATTGGATTACAAACACTCGAAATAACATTTTCAATAGTTAAATTACAATGATTGAAATTTGAAATTTGTGATTTTAGTCATTTAAATTAAAATAATGTTTGTATGGTTTGAAACAGCTCCAAGAGTTTTGTATGATAGGCTAAGCCGTTGTTTGTTAAAAATGATTTTGAAGGAGGCTACTTGGGCACCACTTTTTTGGAAAAATCATCTATGAATTCCATTTCATTGTCCAAGTATATGTTGGTGATATAATTTTTGGTTATACTAATGTTAAGCTCTATCAAAAGTTTTCTAAGTTAATGAAGATTGAGTTTGAGATAAGTATGATGGGAGACCAAAGCTAAAAATGAATATTAATTCATGAGACCAAATATATACAATATAACGTCTTAAGAAATTCAAGATGGATGAATGTAAATCCACAGTTACACCTATGTACCCCACATATTCACTTGATAAGAATGAACCAGGTAGAAAGGTGGATTAAAAGGTATACAAATAGATGATTGAATCTCTGATCTAGTTAACTAACTCTAGACCTGATATTATCTTTAGTGTGTGTAAAAAATTTATGTATGACCCTAAATAACCGCATTTAACTATAGTTAAAATGATCTTTAGATATCTGTTGGACACTACTAATCTTGGTCTATGTTATCATCCATCATCTGAGTATAGTTTTGCAGGTATCTGTTATGTTAACTATGCCAATGATAAACTGGAAAGGAAATACACAAGTGGAAACTATACATTCCTTGGTGAAAATTTGATCTCCTATTTAAACAACATACAATGCATCATTGGTCTATCTATAACAGAAGGAAACTACATTTCCGTAGTCAACTGCAACACTCCATTTTAACAGAAGGAAACTACATTTCTGTAGTCAACTGCAACACTCCATTTCTTTGGATGAAATATCTACTATAGGACTTTAAAATTATTGATACTAATCATCAGTAGGAAGAAAAAACTTCTTGCAAACGACATATTAAAATTTTTAAAGAAAATATAAAACATTTAATTTATAAAGAAGTGATGTTGAAATCTCTATAAGCGTATACTAAAACATACTAATTGCTGAAATATGTACGCTCTACCTTTGATGAATAGGATCTCTTCTACCTGTATTTGTTTAAAATTCAATTTATTTCATATAAGGATAGTTTAATTGAAAAATGATTGTTTTTTGTGCTTTTCTGACATGTGTCGCTTCTTGTGTGTTCACGTGTGCATGGTAGTTATTGTTTTTTGCTTTGAGAAACTCAAATACTTTATCAAAAATACCAACACTCAAGCCACTCATTATTTTCATGTATTTCCCACAATCTTACTATCCTTTCAAACCTTAAAAACTATCTCTAAAACTCCCTTGAATTCCCTAATGGATTCAAGTTCCGCTCCTTGTTCTACACACGGTAAAACTTCTAATGCCCCCAATATGGCATGCAATATTGATCAACATGAGATTCTCAATGAACTTCAAATTTATTTCACTAATCTCGCTAAGAATGGGTTTGACCACATTGAAAACTTTATTGTTATTGGAAGATATGAGTACTTTAACCTAAACCAACCTTATGTTTTAGATGTTCTAGTTAACGAATTTTGGAGGTTTGCTTATGTAAACAAAGATGGAGAAGTTTCCAATGTGGTGTTAGAGCTTCCTATCAAAATCACTTAAAAAACCATTGCTGCTATTACCAAATGTCTGGATGAATGAATGATAATTGTAAATGGATATAAATCAAGGGTGGGCTCTTCAGAAATTAACTAGGTCAACTCATA
Organism: Cicer bijugum; assembly: GCA_037974875.1. Lineage (NCBI taxonomy): Eukaryota > Viridiplantae > Streptophyta > Magnoliopsida > Fabales > Fabaceae > Cicer > Cicer bijugum. The sequence continues at coordinate 478,404 of JBBPBT010000215.1, forward strand.
GTCAATAAATTTAAAGTCTAGATATGGAATGTGTGGTGTGTATAGGGTTTCTCAATGTTATTTTGATTGTCTAAATAGAAGAATGATTCATGAATGATTGTTGATAAAACTACTCCAATGGTGTTAGAAACGGTCGTCTTTGAGTTTCTCTGCTAAGGCACAAGTCTCCACACTTCCAAATAGTAAAAAAAAAATCCCTAGAAAGTAAAACAAAAATGCATTTCAGTCGTAAAGTCCACTTGTCCGGAAATGCGTCCCAGGCGCAGCTCCTTCGATTAAGACGCACAACTTCTTATTTTTGCGTTTTCTGCATTTTCTCATCTTTTTAGTCCGAATTGGGTTCTGGTGTCTTCAAGAAAGTTATAGCTATGAATTGTAGCTTTCTTTTTCATTTCGTTTGATTCAAATTAGACATCTAAAACTCCAGATATGGCTGAAATACACAAAATACGTCATGTTGATTTCTCTCCAAAGTTCAGCACTGCACTAAAACAAAGTAACAACACAAAACTACGAAAAAATCTGTACTTAATCAAAGAAATAAGAACATAAACATTTCATTAAATCAATGAAATAAAATCAAGAAAATAAATCAAATAACTCCTTAAATTAACTAACGGATAAAGTTAAATCAGACTAAATTGAATGAAAAATATGCTTATGATGAAGAGTCATGAAATATTCTAGATGAAGATAATAAATTACCAGACCTTCTGTAACACCCCAAATTCTCATTATCTTAATTTAAATAGTATAATGATACGACACTATTTTTTTTATATGAGTGTTAATATGTGCTCTAACTTCTTTAGGTGTGTCTGTGTGTTTGCTTTAGTATTCGATTTAAATTATTAATATTAAACATATTTAAATTACAAAAAATAAAATAAAATAATTAAAATAAAATAAATAGATATGTATATAGATATAAATAAAATAATACCAGGAGTTAATAACAACAACAACAATAATAATAATAATAATAATAATAATAATAATAAGAAAAAGACCTAGGTTAGCATACTATCTAAGGGTATATATATATATATATATATATATATATATATATATATATATATATATATATAGGTTAGGAGGTTACGGAAGGCATAATTAGAAGGCCCAATTAGGATTCCAATCAGCAGCGGCATTCTTTCAACAAATTAGAATTTATAATAATAATAATTGTTATAACAACCTAAGCTATTATTATCTAGTATATAGATACATATATAGCCATCCAACTACGGGAGCCGCATTCCAATTCCTTCATCCTACCAGCAGCCGCATTCCTATTCCAATTAGGATTTCAACTCCAAAATCTCATTTCCAATTCCTTCATCCTTCCAGCCGTAATCCAATTTCACCAAATTGGAATTTTGCAAATTCAATCCCAAATCACAATTCTAACTCCAATTTCAAGCTTCAATTGCAATTCCGATTTCCAATTTCAACTCCAATCACAATACCAAATTATATAAGGTTTGTTTCACTAATTCTTTCAATTAGCTTTAATAATGATACATATTTTGTTAGTACAATAAGATAAATAATATATATATATATATATATATATAGATGAAAGTTAAGAAATTAAAAACCACAAACCCAAAATAAATTTGTATAGCCATGATTTGAGTCCTTATTTTGGAATTTTAGAAGCATTGCCTTGTTTCTGTCAACAAACGGATTATGCTATATAAGAATTGTTGTTATACAAATTCCAGAAACTAAGTTAGTAACTAAACCATTAGATGCAAATTAATTCTTTCACCTAAATGGGTTAATCTATTTGATTTTGTTATAAAAATTAAGTATAGTCAATAATAAGTAATAATTAATTATTATTTGTGTCTATGTGATATATATATATATAAATATATATTTATAAATCAAAACTATATATATATATATGTTATATATATAGACATAATATTAAGTTCTTTCTATCATACTTTGTTAAATAAAATTTGATTATAGTAATATATGTGTTTAACGATATTAAATATATTTTGAATTATATTACAATGCATTAATGTATTATTAGATGAAGTATCAATGTATTATTAATAAATTAATTAATTACCTATCGGAGTAAGTAATTAATGTGTAATTGGTTGTTACGTTGAATTATTCTCACTTGTGGACTGTTAGAGGCGGTGGTTGGCGAAGACGTGACACATTAAATCAGCGGATCGACTTCGTTGGAAAAAAAATCTTCAGCTAAGGTAAGGGGTGAGAGAGCGTTTGAACTAATGAGTATAATATATTGTGAGATGAATGGGAAAACCGTATTTCCCAACGATTCATCTGGGGCTTGCTACGTACGGCAGTAGCCCTTTGAGAGATAAATTGATTAATTTGAAATATGAGAATTGTGAGATTAAAATGTGAAATAGAAATTTTTATAAGGTGTTGATTGATTTAATTTTCGATACTTGTGTGGTAGTTGATATTTGTTATTATTGTGATGTTGGATGTTGAATGAAATTATGTGTACATGTTTGCTTAGATGAAATCGTGTGATGTGATAATAAAATATGGATGCATGGTTTGATATATGCTTACGTGATGATAATGATGATTTTTGATTGATGATAGTGATGTTATAAAATTCTGATGAGTTTATATGATGATCATGATTATTTATGATTAATGATATTATAAAATTGTGATAAAAATATCGAAGTACCCCATACTTGATGAGATAGTGATGATTCTTAAATATGGTGCTCTTAATGGAGTAGTCTAAGCTAACGGGGGGAGGAAATAAATATGGTGAATTGTGAAGTGAAGATTATTTTGTCATCATATAGGTAGGGCCTGACAAGCCAAGTGATTTTGGGAAAGTACAACTGAATGAGCCTGATCGTGGAGGGCTACAGTCGAACTGTAAAGTAAGACTGATAGACCTTGGGGGTACACCTAGTGGGAAATTCCTAAGTGGATTAGTGGGTTATTCCCTAAGGCCGGGAGCTACCGTGCAACACAAGAGCCCCGACCGTCGCGTATATGTGTCTCGGGTTGAGTTGAGGGGATCTATGAGGACTTGGCCATTCATGAATTGTCCGTCCACTCTTGTAGTGGCATAGTATCATGGCCTCCTAACCAAGTACTTCAGAGTTAGAATGGTACCACATTGAGAAGTAGAGTCTAAGCTCATGCATAGCGTTGCATTTCGTTGTGATTGTTTTGTTGTGATTGATGTGTTTCAAAGGTGATATTAATTAGATGATTTGATGCATATCATAATGAGAAGATTATTTTACTTGAGTGACTTTGATGTTATAGTATGATACTATTTAATTAAATATTTTGATATATTATAAAGTGATTATGATACGGTTCTATTATGATTATTTGCGTGTTCTTCTTACTCATATTATACTATTAACATGATTTCAAAACTCACCTCCTTCGTTGTTTGTGTTTGACTGGCTGGGCCCTGCGTTTGGGAAATCGCAGTTATTACAGGTTAATGAGTCTTGAAGTTCAAGTTTGGGAGGAACCGCGCTCTAATACCGGGAATAAGGGTTTTAATTTGTATTTTACTTATTTAATTTGAATCAATCTTTGTATGAAAACCTTAGAAGTACTAGTAAGTTTTTAGATTTAAACCAAACAATTATACTTAAATCAAGTTTATTGAGATTAAATTGTTTTATTTGAGTAATAAAATTTGAATTGTTACATGTGTACTTTGAGAAACGTGATATCCTAAATTAGTTACAAAAGATTTTATTTTCTTGAAAATATAATTTTATTTATCCGCTGCAAATTTTATAGGAATATTATATAAATTATTATATATATTATTTTGGGATTTAGGGTGTCACACCTTCAACACAATACTTATTCTCGCATTCTGTTAATGTTCATTATCCACCTCCCTACCTCACAAAACTTCTTCCCAGGGTAGCAAGCTTCAGAGTTTCTTTCTCTACAATACGATATCCAAATAACAAATATGGAACAAATAGACATGCATATATACTTATTATAGAAAAATATAACTAAATCATACACTTCATTTAACAATTCAACACAAAGCACCAAAGATACAAATGAATATTAATTCATGAGACCAAATATATACAATATAATTTATTAAGAAATTTAAGATGGATGAATGTAAATCCACAGTTACACCTATGTACCCCACATATTCACTTGATAAGAATGAACCAGGTAGAAAGGTGGATCAAAAGGTATACAAAAAGATGATTGAATCTCTTATCTAGTTAACTAACTCTAGACCTGATATTATCTTTAGTGTGTGTAAAAAATTTATGTATGACCCTAAAGAACCGCATTTAACTATAGTTAAAAGGATCTTTAGATATCTGATGGACACTACTAATCTTGGTCTATGTTATCAAGGGTTGCCTCATCAAAAATCAACTAGGAACATTTTGAAGATCCCAAGGTCAACTCATAGTCAATACAATTAAAGTCTCGATATGGGGTGTGCGGTGTGTATAGGGTTCCTTCGTGTTATTTTGATTGTCTAAATAGATGAAGGATTCATGAATGATTCTTGATAAAACTGCTCCAATGGTGTTAGAAATGGTCGTCTTTGAGTTTCTCTGCTAAGGCACAAGTCTCCCCACTTCCAAATAGTAAAAAAAAATCCCTAGAAAGTAAAACAAAAATGCATTTCAGTCGTATAGTCCACTTGTCCGGAAATGCGTCCCAGGCGCAACTCCTGCGATTTAGACGCACAACTTCTCATTTTTGCGTTTTCTGCATTTTGCTCATCATTTTAGTCCGAATTGGGTTCCGGTGTCTTCCAGAAAGTTATAGCTATGAATTGTATCTTTCTTTTTCATTTTGTTTGATTCCAATTAGACATCTAAAACTCCAAATATGGCTGAAATACACAAAATACGTCATGTTGATTTCTCACCAAAGTTCAGCACTGCACTAAAACAAAGTAACAACACAAAACTACAAAAAATCTCTACTTAATCAAAGAAATAAGAACATAAACAATTCATTAAATCAATGAAATAAAATCAAGAAAATAAATCAAATAACTCCTTAAATTAACTAACGGATAAAGTTAAATCAGACTAAATTGAATGAAAAATATGCTTATGATGAAGAGTCACGAAATATGCTAGATCAAGATAATAAATTACTAGACCTTCAACACAATACTTATACTCGCATTCTGTTAATGGTCATTATCCACCTCCCTACCTCACAAAAGTTCTTCCTAGGGTAGCAAGCTTCAAAGTTTCTTTCTCTACAATACGATATCGATATAACAAATACGGAACAAATAGACAGCCATATATACTTATTATAGAAAAATATAACTAAATCATACACTTCATTTAACAATTCAACACAAAGCACCAAAGATACAAATTAAAGAAATTCAAAAATCCTATTTGTTAGACTATATGTCCATGCATGATTTCCAATTATCACCACCTCGTAGAGCAAAGAGTCCCACCATTGAACAATGTCCGACCGTTGGACAAATGTTATTTAGAGTTTCATGTTCAGTACCCCATCATTGAGTATTTATTTGATTCACTTTGTCTTTTCAAGAAATTGTTGTCACGTACTTGCGATTAGGTCTAGACCACCAATGCATGCATGGATTTCATCAAGTTAGTTAGTAAAAAAATAGATCACGCAATCATAGCGTCCAAAAGCAACATAGTTTAAACACAAAGGCATCTCCTTGATTAATCACCCGTTATCAATAAAATTACGCAAATTACTTAATTTCATAATATCATTCATAAACATGTAATTCATATAACACATATTTTGAAGATAACACACAAATATGACGAATATATAATCATATAAACGATTTATATCACGTAATTCAAGTAGAAAAGTCAATTGAGTGATACCCTTACCGTTATGAATGTCGTTATTAAGGTTTCTACACAATGACTTTTCTCCAAAAATGTATATCTTGATAAATTAATTTATTACTCACTTAGTGTCAAAACTCATCTATTGTTACTAAAAAATTCACATTCTCCAATTATTTAAAAATACACCATATTACATAATTTACTATTACATAATTTACTATTTAGTTCATTTAAAAATACATCATTTTAAGGACAAGCGAGTAAATGAAATATTTAGATTATACATAACAACAGACAAGGATAACAAAATTAAATAAAAGCAAATTAAGAATATTTTTTCATATAACTACTAACAACAATTATAAAACTTTTTAATTAAATCAACAATTCAATTGATAGTCAATGAAAACACAGTTCTTGAAATAGAGCCAAAAGGTTAATGTAAAATGAACGGATTTTGTAAAGTAGTAAAAATAAAAAAACTACTAGGAGTATATATATTTATTTAAGTATCAATTAATTTTGATTTAATTTAATTAAACAAGAATCTTTAATTAATTTTGTGAAGAAAAACTTTTTTACAACTAAATAGTAAATTTTAGACAATTAGAACAAAAAATAAACGGAAAAGATATATGATTATACTATTCATTTTTAAAGTACACAACATAACCAACTCTTAAGAATTGTTACAATTTTTTTCATCCTTATTTCTATTTTCTTCGGTGTAGTTCTACAAGCTTCCTTCACATTGTACCCCTTGGGTAGCATCATGGAATCCTATACGTAACTGAAAAATATATGAAGATTTAATAAAATAAGAACAAAAATTATATGTACTTGTGTGAGAGTTATTTAAGATAGAAGAAGATAAACTTACGTATCACAATCAGTCTTAGGATCCAATGAAAAAGATAGAGGGATGTTACAAAGTCCGGGGAGTTGTTTTAACTGATTCAACGTGACTGTGAATCGTTTGAAGTTATTTGTGTATGCTTTACCTTTTGATTTGGTTGTCTCCACACCTGCTAAGACTTTGACAGTAAATTTTGCATGTTTACATTGTCAAATAACTATTCAGAATAGGGATTCCTTGGTTAATTTGATTTGTTTACCTCTACAATCACTCGAGGTCATTCTCGGTATGTATTGGATGTCTTACCATTATGTGATCTTAGATTGTGCTCGTAAATTGGTTCTTTTCCCCGAACCAGGAGTTGTTAAGTATTTAGCCGCTAACAAACTCCGAGTGTCGCTAAGTGAAGGGACTCATGAGTTTTTGTCTCTGGCTAATGTGGAGGCAAAGATAAATGTGAACATAGAAGATGTGATGATTGTCAATGAGTACCGGGATGTATTTCCAACGGAAATTCCAGGATTGCCACCGGTAAGAGAAGTGGAATTTTTCATTGATTTACACCCAAGAACGTGACCAATTTCGATTGCACCGTACCAAATGTCACCATTGGAATTAAATGAGCTCAAAGGTCAAATTGAAGATTTGTTGAAGAGGAAATTTATTAGATCAAGCGTATCGCCATGGGGAGCTCCAGTTTTGCTAGTTAAGAAGAAGGACGGAAGCTCACGCTTATGTGTGGATTATAGACAACTAAGGCAACTATTAAGAATCTTTATCCTTTGCCACACATTGATGATTTAATGGACCAACTGAGAGGGGCTGCGATAGTTTCGAAGATTGACTTGAAGTCGGGTTACCATCAGATTCGAGTAAGGGAAGGAGATGTTCAGAAAACTGCTTTCAGAACCCGTTATGGACATTATGAATATCTCGTTATGCCATTCGGAGTTACCAATGCACCAGCTATTTTCATGGGCTACATGAACAGAATCTTTAGTCCATTCCTTGATAAATTTGTTGTGGTGTTCATTGATGATATATTGATTTATTCAAAAACTGAAGAAGAGCATGGAGAACACTTACGTCAAGTTCTTGAGATTTTACGCAAGAAGAAATTGTATGCCAATTTGTCAAAGTGTGAATTTTGGCTAGAAAAGGTGAATTTCTTGGGACATGTGATAACCAAGGAAGGAATCGCTGTAGATCTGGCTAAGATTGAGGCGGTTCTCGCTTGGACATAGCCTCAGACTGTCACTGACATACGAAGTTTTGTAGGACTGGCAGGGTACTACCGGAGGTTTATTGAAGGTTTTGCTAAGATTGTGACTCCATTGACACAACTTACCAGAAAAGATCAACCGTTCGCATGGACGGAGAAGTGTGAGGAAAATTTTCAGTTGCTAAAGAGGAAATTGACGACCTCACCAGTATTGCTACTACCGCAATCAGATGAACCCTATGAAGTTTATTGTGATGCATCTCACCAAGGGTTGGGATGTGTTCTGATGAAAAACAAGAAAGCTGTAGCTTATGCCTCAAGGCAATTGAAGGTTGTTTTTGCATTGAAGATCTGGAGGCACTATTTATATGGTTGCACGTTCACAGTGTTCAGTGACCATAAAAGTTTGAAATACTTGTTTGATCAGAAGGAATTGAACATGCGCCAGAGACGATGGATGGAGACTCTCAAGGATTTTGATTTCACACTGCAGTACCACCCTGGGAAGGCCAATGTAGTGGCTGATGTGTTGAGTAGAAGAAGTGTATCGGTATCTTCTACAATTATGGCTAGGCAACAAGAGTTGTGGGAAGCTTTTAGAGACCTACACTTGAACGTAGAGTTTGCACCGGGAATTTTGAGATTCGGAATGATTAAGATTTCGAGTGGACTACTTGAAGACATTGCAAATTCTCAAGATGACGTCTTAATTCAGGAGAAGAGGAACCTAATAGTCCAAGGGAAGACAACAGAGTTCAAAATTGGAGCAGATAATATTCTGCGATGTAATGGTAGGATATGTGTACCAGAAATTACGGATATGAGGAAAAGAATTTTAGAAGAGGCTCATAAGAGCAAGTTGAGTATTCATCCTGGAGCAACAAAGATGTATCAAGATTTGAGACAGAATTATTGGTGGCCAGGAATGAAGAAACATGTATTGGAGTATGTATCAACTTGTCTGACTTGTCAGTAAGCGAAGGTGGAACATTAGCGACCTGCTGGGATGTTTCAACCTTTAGATATACCCGAATGGAAGAGGGACAATATTTCCATGGATTTCATAACTGGATTGCCCAAAACGAGGAGAAAGAACGATTCTATATGGGTAATAGTGGATCGATTGATGAAATCCGCACACTTTTTGCCAGTAAAGACCACCTATAAGGTAGATCAGCTAACAGAGATCTACATTGCTGAAATTGTGAGGTTACACGGGGTACCATTGAGTATCGTATCAGACCGTGATCCGAAGTTCACATCACATTTTTGGGGAGCATTGCACGAAGCGTTGGGAACGAAACTTCGATTGAGTTCAGCTTACCATCCCCAAATGGACGGACAGACTGAAAGGACGAATCAGTCCCTTGAAGATCTGTTGAGAGCATGTGTGTTAGATGATAGAGGGAGTTGGGATGATGTACTTCCGTTGATTGATATCACCTACAACAATAGTTTCCACGCGAGTATTGGGATGGTCCCATATGGGGCTTTATTTGGGCGCAAGTGTCAAACGCCCTTGTGTTGGTATAAGGACGGTGAAAATATGATCTTCGGACCAGAGATGGTGCAACAGACTACAACTAAGGTAAGGAAGATCAAGGAGAAAATGAAGACTTCACAGGATCGTCAGAAGAGTTATGCGGACAAGCGTCGTAGACTTTTGGAATTCGAACAGGGTGACCATGTATTCCTAAGAGTCACACCTACTACCGGAGTTGGTAGAGCGTTGAAATCGAAGAAGTTGACTCCGAAATTCATTGGGCCATATCAGATTTCTGCACGAATTGGGCCCGTTGCTTATCGGATTGCATTGCCTCCGATACTGTCCAATATCCATGATGTGTTTCATGTGTCGCAATTGAGGAAATATCTTGCAGATCCATCACATGTGATCGAGCCAGACACAATCCAGCTAAAGGATAACTTGTCGTTTGAAGTACCACCTGTGAGAATTGATGACAAAAATATTAAGCGATTGAGGACCAAGGATGTTTCGTTGGTCAAAGTGATTTGGAACCCAATTATAGGAGACGCGACCTGGGAACAGAAGAACAAGATGAGAGAACATCATCTTGAGTTATTTATCGACGCATAGTTTCGAGGACGAAACTAATTTAAAGGGGGTTATAATGTAAGACCCATAATTTTAAAGTGTACTTTATGTATTTTGGTGTTGAACCCAAAGGCTTTTTAGCCAAAGTTATTAATACTTTGGAGTTTATATGAACAAGAAGATATTTTGATACCAATTAGAATTACTCGTCGATAAATAAATTAAATTAACTGCGGTGAATCTTTTGCGAAGAGTTTAATGCGTTATGGGTGAAAGGTTAATTTAATAAATATCTAAAGGTTTGGAAATGTTTGTTAATTATTATTAAAACATATATATATATATATATATATATATATATAAAGAAAAGGAAAGGAAGGAAATAGGAAGAACAGAAAAACAAAGGAAAGAAAGAGAAAAGAGAGAAAACAAAATTTTCCATCTTCCTCACTGCCTCGCGTGAACCATTTTCTCCCTTCCTCCATTGTTGCTCGTTTTTGCTTTCTTTTCTTTCCTTTGAGTTCGAAATTGATAGTGGGTGATAGGACAAGGATTTCTCAACTTCACTCTTCCTCTTTGATTCGAAAACGGAGAAAAACGGTATTAGGGATTCAAACTAAAATCTCCCCGTTTCATCTAGTTCTATGCGTCATTTCAAGAAGTGATAGAAGGGAAAGTTGCTCACCACTACACTACGGTGCTAGTGAGCTAACTTTGGAAGTGGCGTTGCGAGCGGAGATTTTACCGGATTTGCTCACGGTACCGTAATCGAACGAAAAAGCTAAAGTGAAGGTAAGGGCTCCTTCCAAACTTTTAGTTTGCATTTAGGGCCTTATTTGTAGTTGTGTGGAAAAGAATTTGATTAGGGTTGGTGTGTTGAATTGGGGAAAATGAATTTAACTCATTTATGTCTAATTTTGAGTAAATGAAATTTGATGTATTGGAGTGTTATGATTGCGTGATTTGTGTTCATCGTACTTGGGGTGTTCGTACTTGATGTTTGTTGATTGATGTGATTTTGTGTGAATCGTTGATTGATTTGGATATTATGTTTGAGTTTGTTCTGTGTGGGATTTGAAAACCATTAGAGTTAAACGAGTATTAAGAATGGGGAATCTCTTAACGTCTCCTTTACTTAATGTGAGTTTGTGAAAATCGTGTAAGTTAAATGAGTATTAAGAATGGGGAATCTCTTAATGACTTATTTACTTAATATTGTCGTGAAAATGATTTTGTGGAGAAATGATTTGTTGTGTTTTGGCGTGAATTGTGTAATAAATTTGTGAAAATGTTTGAGTTTGTTCTGGGTGGGATTTGAAAACCATTAAGTTAAATAAGTATTAAGAATGGGGAATCTCTTAATGTCTTGTTTACTTAATGTGTGGTTGTTTGTTTTGAAAAATCGTTTAAGTTAACTGGGCATTAAGAATGGGGAATCTCTTAATGTTTGGGTTACTTAATATTGTTTTGAAATCGTTTAAGTTAACTGGGCATTAAGAATGGGGAATCTCTTAATGTCTGGGTTACTTAATGTTGTTTTGAAAATCGTTTCAGTTAAATGAGTATTAAGAATGGGGAATCACTTAATGACTTGTTTACTGAATGTTTGGTTGTGGAAATCGTTTAAGTGAAAAGTATATTAAGAATGGGGAATCTCTTAATATGTCTGTTTGCTTAATGTTTTGGTGTGAAAATCGGTTAAGTAAATGAGTATTAAAAATGGGGAATCTTTTAATATCTGCATTTACTTAACGATTGTTGTGAATGGAGTTAGTGTATGCTCATGCATTGCATTTGGTAAATCGTGTTGACCCGTGATTGGTGGCAACTCGGTAAACATTACTGACCCGTGATAGGTGGTACGTTTATGATTTACGCTTTTTAGTAAATCGTGTTGACCCGTGATAGGTGGCACCTCGGTAATTGGTACTTTGGCCTGCGATAGGCGGTACAATTATGATTTATGGCCCTTCGAGGAGGGTTTTGGTTTGGAATTCCGAGTCCATGCATGTTGTTATATACGCATTGCATTAGGGTGCTTGGCACACGAGTCATGTTTGATTCAAATTTATGATTGTGATGATATTACTAAGTGCTATGTTTTGTAACAGATTGTGTGTAAGTGTGTTTGATTCAAGTTTATGATTGAGTGTTTGAACTTAAGTTGTGGTGGTAAATGGGGTTTTATTTGTTAAGTGTTATGTTCTGGAATTGTGTGATAGTGTGTTTGGTTGCAAAACTATTTTGAAACTAAAGTTGTTGTGGTGATTTTGTTATAATTGCCAAGTGTGGATGTTTGGGAATTGTGTGATATCATGATTGATTGCAAAACCATTTTGAAACTTAAGATGTCGTCGTAATTGTGTTATAATCGCTAAGTGTTTTGTTTTGGAGTTGTGGGTAAGTGTGATTGATTTCAAAATTGTTTCGAAACTCATGATGTCGTGGTGATTGCACTATAATTGCTAAGTTTGATTATTTGGAGTGGTGGGTAAGTGTTGATTGATTTCGAAACCCTTTGAAAAGCTGAAAAATGCTGAATTTTGCTGTTTTTCTGCTGCTGTCTGATGGGTATTCGAATACAGCAAGCTGTATTCGAATATAGACATGCTGTTTTGCCACTGACTTATTGTGTAGTCGAATACATACTATTGTAGTCGAATACAGACATGTTGTTTTGCCACTGACTTACTGTGTAGTCGAATATAGACTGTTGTAGTCGAATACAGACATGCTGTTTTACTGTTGAATGCTGAAATAGCCTTGTATTCGAATACAAAGATGCTGTATTCGAATACAACAGTGCTGTTTTGTTAAAAACTTCATTTTTCAACTTTGTGTATGCATGTTTGGCATATAGAAACCCTTTTAAGGTGTATGCTAAGTTGAAATATTATTTTGTGCATTTTAAAACTTAAATGTTATGTGTTAACTGTTAATTTTGGTTTGTGACCCTTTACAATTATTGTGGAAATCTGGGCTTTGCCCTCAGATGAGAGTCAGGACGATCCTACCGGTTCGTACCCTCCGGATGGGAATGTGGATGGGAGTGCTTAATTGGAGCTACGTTAGGAGAATCTCACGGGGCGCATGGAGATTACTCAAGGTGTATAGTTTTTTGTTATGTATAGAATGATCAGACTAGGTTGTCACCCATGACACATATGTCTTTCTTTTGGGCTACTTTTATGTTAAGTTGGAAGGATGTACACGTACTATTATTGACATCAGGACATGCTTTGGATTTATATTTTGAAAAACTTTTCCGCTGTTTGTAAATTATAATGACTAAATTATTTATCCAAAGGTTTTACCTTATTTATTTCTCTACTGTATTTTAATTTCTTTTAAAAAAAAAAAATACACCCTCGCTTTGAAAAACGGGGTGTTACATTGTGGTATCAAAGCTTTGGATTGGTTTTCTTTGGGGGCTGTGGAACCTTTAGTTCTATATGTTAGGTTAGGAGTTGTTGTCTGATCATGTGTCGATTTAGGTGGTTTGAGTTGTCAAGTCCAGAATAATTATTATGTTTTGTTGTGGTCGGAAGTTATTTTTGGAATTATTGAAGTAGTGTTGAGACTCTACTTGATGATGGTTTTATAGGAAAACCATGCCGCCAAGGAGGAATGACGTTCCGAGAGCCAATGCCAATAGGGATGATCGAATGGCGGAGGCTATGAATAATACGGCTGCTTTTGTTGCTGCACAGACTGCTGCCAAGACTCAACGTGATCTCGAAAAGAGGGAAAGAGAGATCCGTGCTGCGGAGTCAAGAGGGTTTGAAGACTTCCGTCGTTACAATCCTCCCAAGGTTAAGGGGGATGAAAATTCAGAGAAAGCGGATCAGTGGATCCAAGAAGTGGAGAAGATCTTCGAAATGATTAACTGTCAGGCGGCAGTGAAGGTCAACTATGCCACTTACATGCTATTGGGGGATGCTGAGTACTGGTGGAGGAGTGTAAAACTATTGTTGAGATCAGCTCACGAGGAGGTGAACTGGGAATCATTCAAGAGGAAGTTTTTAGACAAATACTTCCCGATGAGTACCAGGACTAAACTGGGCGACGATTTCCTGAAACTGCATTAGGGGAACATGACTGTGGGCGAATAAGCCGCTAAATTTGAATCGCTATCAAGGCATTTCCGGTTTTTCAGTGAAGTCATTGATGAACCATTCATGTGTCATCGCTTCCAAGACGGACTAAAGTATGAGATTCAAGACTCCGTCTTGCCCTTGGGAATTCAACGTTTCCAAGCCCTTGTGGAAAAATGCAGGGAGGTTGAGGATATGAAGAATAAGAGGGCTAGCCGAGGAGGGAATTTTGGTTCAGGAGGGCGTAGTCGGACGAATTATCAGAATAACAAGGGGAAACAAGTGGCTAAACCCTAGAAAAGTCAATTGAGTGATACCCTTACCATTATGAATGTCGTTATTAAGGTTTCTACACAATGACTTTTCTCCCAAAATGTATATCTTGATAAATTAATTTATTATTCACTTAGTGTCAAAACTCATCTATTGTTACTAAAAAATTCACATTCTCCAATTATTTAAAAATACACCATATTACATAATTTACTATTACATAATTTACTATTTAGTTCATTTAAAAATACATAATTTTAAGGACAAGCGAGTAAATGAAATATTTAGATTATAATTTCTAAATACATAATGCTTAAATAAAAAAAAAGTTATTGGATTACATACACTCGAAATAACATTTTCAATAGTTAAATTACAATGATTGAAATTTGAAATTTGTGATTTTAGTCAATAAACCTTGTTTTTAAATTAAATAATGTTTGTATGGTCTGAAACAGCTCCAAGAGTTTGGTATGATAGGCTAAGCCGTTGTTTATTAAAAATGATTTTGAAAGAGGCTACTTGGGCACCACTTTTTTTGAAAAATCATCTATGAATTCCTTTTCATTGTCCAAGTATAAGTTGGTGATATAATTTTTGGTTCTACTAATGTTAAGCTCTATCAAAAGTTTTCTAATTTAATGAAGAATGAGTTTGAGATAAGTATGATGGGAGACCAAAGCTAAAAATGAATATTAATTCATGAGACCAAATATATACAATATAATTTCTTAAGAAATTTAAGATGGATGAATGTAAATCCACAGTTACACCTATGTACCCCACATGTTCACTTGATAAGAATGAACCTGGTAGAAAGGTGGATCAAAAGGTATACAAAAGATGATTGAATCTCTTATCTAGTTAACTAACTCTAGACCTGATATTATCTTTAGTGTGTGTAAAAAATTTCTGTATGACCCTAAAGAACCGCATTTAACTATAGTTATCTTTAGATATCTAATGGACACTACTAATCTTGGTCTATGTTATCATCCATCATCTGAGTATAGTTTTGTAGGTATCTGTTATGTTAACTATACCAATGACAAACTAGAAAGGAAATACACAAGTGGAAACTATACATTCCTTGGTGAAAATTTGATCTCCTATTTAAACAACATACAATGCATTATTGGTCTATCTATAACTGAAGGAAACTACATTTCAGTAGTCAACTGCAACACTCCATTTCTTTGGATGAAATATCTACTATAGGACTTTAAAATTATTGATACTAATCATCAGTAGGAAGAAAAAACTTCTTGCAAACGACATATTAAAATTTTTAAAGAAAATTTAAAACATTTAATTTATAACGAAGTGATGCTGAAAACTCTATAAGCGTATACTAAAACATACTAATTGTTGAAATATGTACGCTCTACCTTTGATGAATAGGATCTCTTCTACCTGTATTTGTTTAAAATTCGATTTATTTCATATATGGATAGTTTAATTGAAAAATGATTGTTTTTTGTGCTTTTCTGACATGTGTAGCTTCTTGTGTGTTAACGTGTGCATGGTAGTTATTGTTTTTTGCTTTGAGAAACTCAAATACTTTATCAAAAATACCAACACTCAAGTCACTCATAATTTTCATGTATTTCCCACAATTTTACTATCCTTTCAAACCTTAAAAACTATCTCTAAAACTCCCTTGAATTCCCTAATGGATTCAAGTTTCACTCCTTGTTCTACACACGATAAAACTTCTAATGCCCCCAATATGGCATGTAATATTGATCAACTTGAGATTCTCAATGAACTTCAAATTTATTTCACTAATCTCGCTAAGAATGGGTTTGACCACATTGAAATCTTTATTGTTATTGCAAGATATGAGTACTTTAACCTAGACCAACCTTATGTTTTAGATGTTCTAGTTAACGAATTTTGGAGGTTTGCTTATGTAAACAAAGATGGAGAAGTTTCCAATGTGGTGTTAGAGCTTCCCATCAAAATCACTTAAAAAACCATTGCTGCTATTACCAAATGTCTGGATGAATGAATGATAATTGTAAATGGATATAAATCAAGGGTTGGCTCTTCATAAATTAACTAGGAACATTTTGAAGATTCCAAGGTCAACTCATAGTCAATAAATTTAAAGTCTAGATATGGAATGTGTGGTGTGTATAGGGTTTCTCAATGTTATTTTGATTGTCTAAATAGAAGAATGATTCACGAATGATTATTGATAAAACTACTTCAATGGTGTTAGAAACGGTCGTCTTTGAGTTTCTTTGCTACAGCACAAATCTCCCCCACTTCCCAATAGTTAAAAAGAATCTCTAGAAAGTAAAATAAAAATGAATTTCAGTCAAACTCACTTAAAAACCATTGCTGCTATTACCAAATGTCTGGAAGAATGAATGATAATTTCAAATGGATATAAATCAAGGGTTGCCTCATCAAAAATCCACTAGGAACATTTTGAAGATCCCAAGGTCAACTCATAGTCAATACAATTAAAGTCTAGATATGGGGTGTGTGGTGTGTATAGGGTTCCTTAGTGTTATTTTGATTGTCTAAATAGATGAAGGATTCATGAATGATTATTGATAAAACTTCTCCAATGGTGTTAGAAATGGCCGTCTTTGAGTTTCTCTGCTAAGGCACAAGTCTCCCCACTTCCAAATAGTAGAAAAAAATCCCTAGAAAGTAACACAAAAATGCATTTCAGTCGTAAAGTCCACTTGTCCGGAAATGCGTCCCAGGCGCAGCACCTGCGATTTAGACGCACAACTTCTTATTTTTGCGTTTTCTACATTTTTCTCATCATTTTAGTCCGAATTGGGTTCCAGTGTCTTCAAGAAAGTTATAGCTATGAATTGTTGCTTTCTTTTTCATTTTGTTTGATTCAAATTTGACATCTAAAACTCCAGATATGGCTGAAATACACAAAATACGACATGTTGATTTCTCACCAAAGTTCAGAACTGCACTAAAACAAAGTAACAACACAAAACTACGAAGAAATCTCTACTTAATCAAAGAAATAAGACAATAAACATTTCATTAAATCAATGAAATAAAATCAAGAAAATAAATCAAATAACTCCTTAAATTAACTAACGGATAAAGTTAAATCAGACTAAATTGAATGAAAAATATGCTTATGATGAAGAGTCATCAAATATGCTAGATCAAGATAATAAATTACCAGACCTTCAACACAATACTTATTCTCACATGCTGTTAATGTTCATTATCCACCTCCCTACCTCACAAAACTTCTCCCCAGGGTAGCAAGCTTCAGAGTTTCTTTCTCTACAATACGATATCCAAATAACAAATACAGAACAAATAGACATGCATATATACTTATTATAGAAAAATATAACTAAATCATACACTTCATTTAACAATTCAACATAAAGCACCAAAGATACAAATTAAAGAAATTAAAAAATCCTATTTGTTAGACTATATGTCCATGCATGATTTCCAATTATCACCACCTCGTAGAGCAAAGAGTCTCACCATTGAACAATGTCCGATCGTTGGACAAATGTTATTTAGAGTTTCATGTTCAGTACCCCATCATTGAGTATTTCTTTGATTCACTTTGTCTTTTCAAGAAATTGTTGTCACGTACTTGCGACTAGGTCTAGACCACCAATGCATGCATGGATTTCATCACCTTAGTTAGTAAAAAAATAGATCACGCAATCATAGCGTCCAAAAGCAACATAGTTTAAACACAAAGGCATCTCCTTGATTAATCACCCGTTATCAATAAAAATACACAAATTACTTAATTTCATAATATCATTCATAAATATGTAATTCATATAACACATATTTTAAATATAACACACAAATATGACGAATATATAATCATATAAATGATTTATATCACATAATTCAAGTAGAAAAGTCAATTGAGTGATACCCTTACCCTTATGCATGTCGTTATTAAGGTTTCTACACAATGACTTTTCTCCATAAATGTATATCTTGATAAATTAATTTATTACTCACTTAGTGTCAAAACTCATCTATTGTTACTAAAAAATTCACATTCTCCAATTATTTAAAAATACACCATATTACATAATTTACTATTACATAATTTACTATTTAGTTCATTTAAAAATACATCATTTTAAGGACAAGCGAGTAAATGAAATATTTAGATTATACATAACAACAGACAAGGATAACAAAATTAAATAAAAGCAAATTAAGAATATTTTTTCATATAACTACTAACAACAATTATAAAACTTTTTAATTAAATCAACAATTCAATTGATAGTCAATGAAAACACAGTTCTTGAAATAGTGCCAAAAGGTTAATGTAAAATGAACGGATTTTGTAAAGTAGTAAAAATAAAAAAAACTACTAGGACTATATATATTTATTTAAGTATCAATTAATTTTGATTTAATTTAATTAAACAAGAATCTTTAATTAATTTGGTGAAGAAAAACTTTTTTACAACTAAATAGTAAATTTTAGACAATTAGAACAAAAAATAAACGGAAAAGATATATGATTATACTATTCATTTTTAAAGTACACAACATAACCAACTCTTAAGAATTGTTACAATTTTTTTCATCCTTATTTCTATTTTCTTCGGTGTAGTTCTTCATGCTTCCTTCACATTGTACCCCTTGGGTAGCATCATGGAATCCTATACGTAATTGAAAAATATATGAAGATTTAATAAAATAAGAACAAAAATTATATGTACTTGTGTGAGAGTTATTTAAGATAAAAGAAGATAAACTTACGTATCACAATCAGTCTTAGGATCTAATGAAAAAGATAGAGGGATGTTACAATGTCCGGGGAGTTGTTTTACTCTATCAGGATTAACTCCAAATTTTGTGGAAGCAGCCTTAAAACATTTACAAATATCTCTCCGAATTTGAGTGGTGTTGGCCTTTGTGAATACATTATTTGCTCCTATACAACAATTAGGAGGTGGGTTTGGTGGGGTAGAACCCTGCAAAAAAGGCACACATGGAATCAAGGATACTACAGCTTCGCTGCATGTGATGTCATCAATTTGGCTTGCATTCATTATCGTCATGAACAAACTAAAAACCATCACAATCACAAAAACAACAACATTTTTATTCCCTGACATTTTAATTTCGATATTGAAACGTTTGATGTTTCTATGAATTTGTTTGTTGTGATCAACCACTAGAAACATTCCTTTATTTATAGGTTGGATCGGTGGCAATTTTAAGGAAACTACTAATAAGGCTGAATTTGTTACAATTTTTTTTAATTAAAATACATGGTCAAGTAACAATTAAAACAATAGATTCTAATCCTAAAAGATTTTTAGAATTATTTTGAATTTATTATCCATTATTATATTATATGAAATCTAATTTATTTTGTAGTAAAAGCAGTTGAATGTATTAATTTATTATTAAAATTCAATTCAATAGAGAAATAACTATTTTGTGTATGTTTCCAAATGATGTTTTTACTGCTCCATCTACAAATTAAGTAAAAAATATAATTTATTTCATATATAAAATTATATTTCGTATCAACACAAGAGCCAATATATTTTATGTCAAATAACTTTATATAAATGTAGTTATTATGCAAAATAATATGATTTTT